>BQNB010024644.1:0-59713 GCA_026074375.1 Tanacetum coccineum
ATAACGAGCTATGAAACGCCAATTTTCTTCAAGACCGAACTTCACTTGTTAGACTATGAAATTGTGTTTCTAACAACTATTAACAATGATGCATGCTTAATTATTCTCACAATCTGATTCTAACATCATTCTTTTAGGACCATTAATCCAGTGTGACTCCCATTAATATTTATAGAGCACACAAGAAAATTAAGAAAGATCCAGATATTATGTAAAGTTCTATGCCCAAAACCTTACAAAGAACATGTACAAAGGAGAGCTCAAAACGTTTTAATTTTTTAAATATACCCAGAAAATGGCAGCAGCCCTTAATAGCAGTGGCAAATGTTCAGGATAGCAGCTTGCAGTTGAAAAGTATAAGGGAAATCGGCTGCTCGGGGAGAGATAGAACAACTGTCCCACTATGCATGCACATGTAGCAAAGTTGTGGATGGGTTAACTATCAACATCAGTAAACATGATAACTGAAAAGCACATCATTATAAAAGATGTGGTTAATGTTTACTGATCGGGTATGCATGCTTTCGGTTTCTTAATTTGTTTTCTAGCAATGTTTAGATATTTGGTTTCTTAATTTTTTTTGTCAAAGATTTCATGTAGGCACGATTGTGTCTTATAATCCGTTAGGGCATAAGGGAAGGTCCAAAAACGCAGAAAACATCTATTGACAGGTATCTTATACATTTTACTGTCATGAAAATTTTAGTATTAAAAGTAGAAGCTACGTGATTGGATGGGTTTTGAGTTATATCAATATTTTTTTGTCGCGTTTACATGTTACATCGGGTCAATTTCTTTCCTGGACACTCTGTTAGAAGTAGTCAGTAAGCTTTGCTCCGTCAAACCTGCACTTACATATGGTGAGTGTACAACCGATATGACAAGACTAACTGATTACCAATGATTTTATTTTTTAGATCAGTCCGTATGTATAGGGGTATGTACTTATAAAATTTCAAATGGGTATGTAAAGAATGTTGTCACTGAGAAAGTGAGATGAAATATCTATTTAGACCAACATATCTACACTCATTGTTTTAATATGTAGTTGGGAGAGTACGATGGCTGACATGTTTAGATACTCGACTAAAGAAGCTCCTGATCCTCCTGTTCGATGGCCTTATTTTATGGGTAACTTCTTATTTTTACTTATGTGTTTAAGCAAAGGTTTTGCCAATTTTAAGCTGTAACAGATTAAGCTATGACAGATTAAGGTATAACAGATTAAAGAGATGTAAAGTTTTGTTAAGTTAAACTTAGTTTTAGCTCGAATGAGACAATCATTTCATTGAGAAATAGAGGGTCTTGCCTTCTAGATTTGACTTAGTTACACCTTTGCGTCATTCTCATTATAGCCACAAGTACACACATAGAAAAGGAAATCGGTTGACATTGGTCTAAAAAGTTATTGACATGACATCATTTTCTGATCTAACTAAATTTGCCTTACAAAAGTTATAGATAAATAGGAAAACTGAAAAAAAGAAAGTTTTGAATAGAAAATTAATGTTAAGTGATTTGGGTTTTAGAGAGATGTTTCAATATTCTTTTAACAAATTCATGTTAGTGACTTTGCTAAAATAGTTTCTTCAACGCGACTTTCTAACATATGTTCTGCTGGCAGCTTTTGTGATTTCCAGGAGAACAACCTTTTTGTATCAGCCGAGGCTTCAAATTTCCTCTTTTGTGAGTCACAGTACAAGATTTCCAGGAAAACAACCATTTGTACCAGCTGCAGATTTCCATGACAAAAAATAAATTCAAGATTGCCAGGAGGAAAAAAATAAAGACCATCTCATTTTAATGTTTCTGGCATATGTAATATTTTTGTAACTTTAAATATATCTGCCTCTCTTAAGTTCTCATCCACAATTTTTTTTCTCCTAACGATTACAAATGTAACCATAATTAGTAGTTTTAACTTTTCATGTTGCCATAGCTTTAATCACACACTCGACCCTCACTGCCGGCCGCCCAATATCCCGCGACGGAGCGCGGGCAAACAAACTTGTTTACACTCAACCTTAAGGAATTAGGGTTAGTTGCTATAAATTAGGACTTACTCTATTTTAAACGATCATGATTTAATCTTGGACGGCTGATAAATGATGCCAAGTCATTATTTTTTTTCTCTCAGCTCGTGAACAATAAATAAGTATAATGTCACCGAATTATTATTAATATTTCTTTTAACATAAGAGAGACCAAAAATCACTATCGCTAGCTAACAATGAATGTGGTCCGATGCATTGATGGAAATAGCAACCACTCTAGTCCATATCAATAAAAGAAAGAAGAAATAATAAGTAAGAGTTAGGTAGATCACACGGTCGAGACAATGAATCATCGACGATAATACCAATGACAATAATAATAATAAGTAGAATCTAACATACATTAGACACAAAGTGAAAAAGCAATAATAATAAGTAGAAGATGAGCGTGAGCGGAATCCTTGGCGGAATATTTCTGGTGGTGGCAGTTTACTGCGGCCTAGACCCATTCCATCATAGTGCAATTGCTGACTTCCCAGATTTTGAATCAGTCAAAGTTGAAATGCCAAATTGGTCACAAGTCCCTACGGATAAAGATGAAGAAAATTTGTTGCAAAAGTCTGAGATTATGTTTTTGAATCAGATACAAGGACCCGAAAGTGTCGCCTTTGATCCCAAAGGCCGTGGCCCCTACACTGGTATTGCTGATGGCCGTGTTGTCTTTTGGGATGGCCAAAATTGGTCTGATTTCGCTTATACTTCTCCTAATAGGTAACAACTTCTACCTCAGTCTCATAATAAGTGTACTTTTTTATTCAAATTTGATCATAAATATTTTTATTTGTGTTACATGATACTTGATGAAAAAATATATAAATGAGTTGGGTTTTAAATGAATTTTCATTCATATAATTTTCATCAAATATTATATAACACAAATAAAAATATTTATGATCAAAGTTTTTAAAAAAAAAACTGAAAAAAGTTAAACTACTTTTTTTCATTAAAAAATAACACAAGAACGCCAACAAAGCACGCACATAAAATGTATACGTTGATGTTTCAGGTCAGAGATATGTGACCCGAAACCAACCATCTTTGGCTACTTAAAGAATGAGCATATATGTGGAAGACCCTTGGGGTTGCGTTTTGATAAGAAAACAGGTGATATGTATATCGCGGATGCGTATTTTGGGTTGCTAAAGGTTGGGCCTCAGGGTGGGTTGGCCACTCCTCTAGCAACAGAAGTAGAAGGGGTTCCTTTGAAATTCACAAATGATCTAGACCTTGACCAAGATGGAAACATATACTTTACAGATAGCAGCACAAAGTATCAGCGAAGGTATGTTGTTGAACCACCTATATTCTATCCATTGATTAGTCTTCTCTTATGTGTTCTCGAGTTACATTTAAGGAAGAAAAAGAAAGAAAGTGAAAAGGAAACAGAAAATGTTGTGTTCTCTTGTAACATTTAACAAGGAAAAAAAAAGGAAAGGGACCGAAAGTTAGTGTGATTTGATTTATTTTTAACGTAAAGTGTTTCCTCCCAAAATTGGGAGGAAAATGTATACTTAGCTCTTAATGTGTGTCTCTGGATATTTTATTCCAACGTTCCCGAATGTACGACTTATAATACGCTACTTACAATTAAAATACAAAAAACAAGAATAGATTACTGATGGTACAATCATGTATGTATGGATGTAGTTTTAGCGAACGGCTTAGCAAATATGTGCTCTTTTCATCAGCTTCTATTACTCTTAAGGGTCTTATGGTCATTTCGCACTTCCTATTTTTATTTAATATATATAGGTGAACATACTGTGTTTTTATAGCTTAGTGAAAAAGTGAACTACCTTAGATCTATTGTAGTGATATGAATGTATGTGACCGTTATATTTTTGAATGCATGAGCTACTAGTTCTACATTGTGTGTGTGATACCCCTTTTTTCCATATATTAATTAGTGTGTGTGACTGACACAGTAAAAAACATTTCTGTTTATGGTCATCAGAAAAGGGTATGGTCACTCTGTGCTATGGACTTCTCCTGTCACTAGGTGTAGAATGTAGGTCTGTCAATTGAGTATAGTTGTTTAATCATTTTTACGGATTGTTAAGGAAAGTTGGTAAGTGACTTTTACTTGTTTATTGGGCTCATATCCAGCGTCAATTGGTGGGATATTCATTATCTTCATTGTTATTCAAGTAATTATATTTGGGTTCATTTTATCGATACCAGTCTGCTTCAAAGATCTTATTAGAGGGGATGTACATAAGGATACTCCTGATATAACATATGCATTGAAATCCTTGATTTATAATAATGTATTCCTTTAAATTCTGGATTAATTGTCATCTTCATCTGTTCAGATTTGATTGTAATATGTATATTAACTGAATATATTGAAAGGGTTGATTGTCATATTCTATTTATCTCCAAATCATAATAGGTTTATATCTGTGTTCTTTTTATTAATTCCGTTCAGATTTTGTTAATCTTTTTACTAAATATGCTCCTGGTTTTGACCTCATTTTCTCCTCCTTTTAATTTTCAGGAACTTCATGCATTTAGTTTTTTCTGCAGAAGACAGTGGCAGACTTATAAAATATGATCCGAACACTAAGAGGGCAACCGTTCTTGTTCGCAACCTCCAGTTTCCTAACGGTGTGTCTCTAAGCAAGGATGGTTCTTTCTTTGTATATTGTGAGGGGTCCAAAGGCAGGTGAGTAAGTACCTAATAACATTTATTTCTATCAAACCTCGCTAGGTGTGTACATTTAGGGGTGCCAAGGAAGGGTCGAAAACGGTCCTGGATTAACTCGGTGAGCCGGGTACATCTGAGTCCAAAAGGCTCAGCCTCCCCGGGTCTCGTTATATATTTCTATCAATATATTTTAAGCCAACTTTTCATCATTGTCAATGTCACTGTTTCATAATAAAAATAGTGCACAATAATACCTCTTTTTTGAATGTGATAAGCGGTTTCAACAAACACTCTAAAATGAAAGCCTGATTGCATTTATTCTCTCCTGAAACTGGTGTTCATGGAAAACTATTGGTTTGCCAGTACAATAATTAAACATAAAGGTTGCACTATGGGTATTGTGGGTAATAGGTCAAAGCGATTAACTTTTTATACGGGTCGAAATGGGTTCGGATGACCTGAAACAACTTATGTTCAAAATATTTAATTTTTTTTATTGCACATTAGCTTGTCATATATGATTATAAATACCAAGTATATTATCTCAACAATGATATCATTATGAATCAGGTGTTTTTTTGAAAGCTTTATACCTAAAAAAAGAAAATACACTTGGGTGTTTAAACCTATTTGGCCCGTTTTCTTTTTAGCTAACAATTTAAGCTTTTTATTAATGAGCGATAAAATCACTAAGGGGCCTAATGCTTAAATCCTGAGGCCTGGTGGCTGATTAAATATCATTTCCCAAGTTAACGACTCACCTGATACTATAATGTCACATGGGCCAGGAGGAGAAAGCACTCTCTATAGAAATTATGACCTATCTATGCAAATGGTTGCAAACGATAAAGAAACGATAACATGACCTGGTAATTTTATTATATTTCTTCTAACTAGGTGACACTTGTATTTTGGTGGTATAGGTTAATGAAGTATTGGCTAAAGGGTGAGAAAGCCGGAACAACCGAAGTGATGGCAATCCTACCGGGCTTTCCGGACAATGTAAGAACAAATGAAAATGGTGATTTCTGGGTGGCAATTCATACTCGCCGGTCAATGTACAATTACGTATGCGCCTCACAAACAAAACTTAGAACGTTTTTGCTGAAACTTCCGATCCCCATAAAGTATCATTATCTGCTAAGCATCAACGGTAGGCTTCATGCCTTGATTCTGAAGTACAGCCCGGATGGTAAGATCCTACAGGTATTGGAGGATACACAAGGTAAAGTTGTAAGAGCTGTGAGCGAAGTTGAGGAGAAAGATGGCAAGCTATGGATAGGGAGTGTCTTGATGTCGTTTATTGCGGTATACAATTTGGATTAAAGGACACATCTATGTTTTCCTAACGGATCCTCATCTATATTAAGAGACTGTTTAGGTAAGCATGTTAGATATGTTACAAACACTTTATTACAGCGTCCAAATCATCATTGGCATGTCATTATGGCTTTATATTAACGACACTAGGTGCTCTTGGTGAAACGATAGATAAAGAAGACTACCTTTATGGCAAACCGATCTAAATAACGACTGTTAAGTTTTGTTAAGTATTTTAGTGAATTATATTAATATAATTAATAGTATTAACAAGTTTTCATGCCCGCGCTTTGCTGCGGCGTGTTTTGTATATGAGTAAGTCAATTCAAGTTTTGACGTTTTGTATATGAGCAAGTCAATTCAAGTTTTGTTCATCTCAGTGGGCTTCAAATATGAGTGTCAAGGGTTGCCAACTAATATGCCTAAGTTTTTATATAATAACCATAAGAAAATGCGATTCTTGAGGGTTCCTTCCTAAAATAAAAATATGACTGTAAAAGGGTATTTGGCCAGTGGTATTCAGTTTATAGTGTAGTTTTTATGAAAAGAACAGTGTTATATGATATCTTCGTATGTACATATGAAATGTCTAAGGATAACCAAACTGTAATTATAAAACGCTAAAAAAGCACACGACACTAAAAATTATATTTATAAGCCAAGTATACAAAATAGTACAACCTCTGTAAGTATTTCCACATTGATAGCCATGGAGGCTCTACAAACTTGATTGACACAACAGTTTTCATACGACATCTCAAATTAGCAGAGTGTAATCTTTGCCAATGCCTAGTTGCTTCATCTGTCGACGTCGGGGAGCTCTCCTAACTATTGCCCATTTTTTCTGGAATAATCTTTTTAGGAAGGACAATATCTAGCATTGCAAGTTCATCGTCCTATAACATACAGTAGAATAGATCAACTGCCACTCCCAATTTCTTCTTATGATCAATGTGTGTGAACATATTAAATTTAGGTAACTGAAAGAGCTCAAATTAGTAAGTAAAAATTCTACCATTGTCACACCTCGTAAAAATTTCTAATTCTCGTCGTTGACTTTTCGTACTTCAGTTTGACTTTTGTGATTACGTGTAATTTCATGTTAAATCGGGGAGTTCACCCGTGTATACCTGAGAATCATTACCGGAAGCTTTCCGGGTTGCTAATTGAAGTAGTCTTTCGATAGTTGTCACGTTTTTACGTTTCGGTTGAATATTTAAATTTTCAGAATTTTCTTTTGAGTTATGCTCGTTTTTCAGTTTTCGCGTAAACAATAAGTGTTGTGTGAAGAATATCTAGTGCATGAATAAATATCTAGTCCTAGGATACCACCTTGCATGTCCCTAGAATGCATGAGATCAAATTGGTCCCCTCCCCTCCCCTTCTTGCTCTCGTCCACACCCACAAACACCCTAACATTTCCCCTAAACTTTTGCTAATGTGTTCCTTAAATATTTTGATCACATAGGATTCATTTTGTGTGTGCATAAAACCTTGTCTAGATGCATTTCACCTTTCATTCATCCTTAATTATTTCTCTCTCAAGAGACTCACCCACCATCACAAAAACTCTCTCCCCTCTCCTTTTCTTGTTCGTCCGCGGCCAAAAACCCACAAACATCACCATTAAATTTTGATCAAGATCATTCGAAGATAAAGATTATTCGGGGTTGATCCGTATAGTTATTTGGGTATTTAGAACATCATTTGGAGTGTTCTTTAGTTTTTGATCATCTTCTAATCCATTATCTTCGTAAGTTCATCTTTTCCAAATTATACTTGTACTTCCTTTATCCTTATTATGTTTAGAAACTAGTTGTACGAATCGTTTTATAAAAATCAAAGCTTTAGAATTTACATAAACCCTAAAAGGGTTTATGTTTGATTTGAAATATATAAAAATAAATAAAGAGAAAGATTAGTTGTGTTGTCGTGGTGATACTTTTATAAAGAAATATTTTTCTAAAAACTTATTGCTTATTTTTAGCTTATAAATAAGCTCGAATAGCTTATTGATGCTTATATACGCGTCGAACACAAAAAGAAACCATAAAGGTTTGAACTTTAAGCTTATTTGAGTATCGTCTTATTTTTCCAACTTATTTTATTAGCTTATTTGGGTGCTAATAAAGGATTAAGCTTATTGGGCTTAATAAATAAGCCCATATGTGCTTATTTGCTTTCGTGGGCCTCGACCCAACAACCAAGCTCAAACCGTGGCTTAAAGCTCACGGCTCGGCTTATTATAGCTTATTTAATAAGCTAGATGCTTATTTGCTTATTTGTTTGCTTATCGGGCTTAATAAATAAACCCGTACTTGTTTGTTTGTCTTTGTGGGCCACGACCCAATATCAAGCCTAAAACCGTGAGCTAAGACTCACGGCATGGATTATTGAATAAGCTTGTTCATAGCTTATTTGATAAGTTTTGTACTTATTTGCTTAATCATTTGTTTCACGGTCTAGTTTTGTACACTTTGCTTTTCGGATCGTTCGTTTAGGTTTATTGGGCCTAAAAGCCCAATAAGGGTCCATTGGACTTTCGGCTTATTTTGAATGCTTATATTAATATCGTAACTTGAATGCTTACAAAACTTATATTTATTTTAAGCATTTTGATTATATGTTCTTAAAGTGGTAAATAGACCGTGGAAATTAGTTTTGGATATAACGTAGAGAATTGACGTTTTTGAGAAATGTGAAGTATATTTGGAAAGTGTTTTGGATAAAAGTTTATGACTTTGGGAAACAGATATATACGAAGGGGTCATGCCAAATTTTCGTAAAAACTTTATACTTAAAAATATTTTATAAAAACTAATTTTAGTAAAACTCGACAAAAGGACGAAAACATATTATTTGTAAATAACAAATAATATATATACTTAGATTTGATAAATAAACTAAAATACATTTAATATATATATATATATATATATATATATATACTAGTAA
This sequence comes from Tanacetum coccineum, assembly GCA_026074375.1. Lineage (NCBI taxonomy): Eukaryota > Viridiplantae > Streptophyta > Magnoliopsida > Asterales > Asteraceae > Tanacetum > Tanacetum coccineum. The sequence goes on from BQNB010024644.1 coordinate 8,977, forward strand.
CATAACCCGCCCGATGGGCGGGTTTGCTTCATAATAATATTGTAATAATTACCTTATACTTCATTTAAACAAAACAAAAAAGATGACCAACCTGCAAAAGACTACAAAGAATCCAACATATGCATATACAATATCTAAAAACTATAGCACAGTTTCATCGTTTTGGTTTTGAGAAAAAGAAGACATGCCTTTTTTTACTAATCTACTGAGTGATTACCAAAATAATACAAATCATCTTTGGCGATTACCTTGACACAAATCAACGACCCGACTCCAATTTGTATTTGACTGAAAAATAGTATCCAAAGTTCCCAACAGAAGTCAAGTAAATTATATAAAACCAGATATCAAAATCGTTCACCTATTAAACTAAGCAACATTAGTTTATGTAGTTGGTTATCAAACTATTATAAAATTTTATTACAAATTTGGAAATACCTTTTGTAGACAACCTGCAAAATTATAACAAACAGAATCAACAGAACAAAAAATTATAATGAGTTTTAAAGAGACATACTCGTGGTTGCTCGCACAAACAAAAAAAATCAATGGAAGACAATGATAATTTTATTAGAGAAGAGAAGCTAACCATGCATACAAGATATATGTTTACGACGATTATAGGAAGGATCCGCCAAAATACACATGGTTCCCCCATCGATTTCCCTAGCAAGTGTTGATACACCGACTAAATTCTTCGTTACACATAAAATATATACTAAAAAAGCTAGCGACTCACTCGGTTTAAAACTTGGAACATTATGACCAACTCCTTTAAATGTATCATATGAAAGCCGTTCATACTCTTGAAGCCAACCGGCAACCTAATTACCAAAGAGAATATTATCTACTTAGTGTAAAAAGATCCAAGAAACAAATGAGCAATTAAACTATTGACTATAACTTTATTTTGAGGATGGTTTAGATCTTCTTATTTATCTTATACGAAAAATATATCAAATATCTATGTTATTTACTAAGAATCAAATTGATGTGCAAACGTAAACGAAAAAAAGATGTTATGAGTATTTGTTGTTCATAAAAAACCAGAAAGTTTTGAAGGGGCCGACAGACCTGTTGCGTCACTAATTTTGAATGACTTACCAAAGTAATATGGAGCAAGAAATAATAGCATTACCTGCTTCTGGCGGTACCAGGGCGTCCATGCTCGAGTGATAGGTAGGCCTAGAGAATTTAAACAGTATGTTGTGGACAATATTGGGACTCTCCCATCGGTATCTCCAATGTTTCACCCAAGAATAAATCAAGATACACGCTGATGTATAAAAACGTTACAAATATTTCAGAGGCGTATTAGTATTAGTGGTAGGTACATACCTGTAAACCCATATTCTAAGCTTTAAATCAATTAGAATCTTGTATATGGGTAGAACATAATCTTTTGATTGTTCCCAATTCCATCCATGAAGCACGTCCATGCTACAGAAAATAGAATGGTTTATATCATTAATACCAGACATTGTTATATCACTAACCTTAAATGCGAACTAAATTTTCAATACTTGCATAGGCTCTAGTTTTTGAGTTGACGACCATCTTGTAGTGCCTTCTGAGCATCAAACCTGTTATAATAACTTGTCACATAGTCCTCAAGACAAGGATCAAAACCTCCCATTATGTGTGGCATCTGAAATACATGCATGTAAAGTAATATATAACAAATCAGAGTATCAGACATAGGAAATCCAGTTGTAGCATCTGTGCCTACGGTTGGTTCATCACTCGAATCAGATCCAATATCTAAAAAGAACTAACATATATCTTCCATAAGTTTCTTCACAGAAAACATTGGGTCGAGAACTCTGTATGATTTTAGACTTTTTTCGTCCATTCTTTTCAAAACTGTATCCACATTTGTGACTGTAAATATAGCCTTTTCTTTATCAGAGTTGCAACTTAAAGAAAATTTGATCTCGCCAGATAATGACGAAGCGATATCTAATTTAGAAGTCGAACCAATTAATGTTGCTTGAACATGGTTGCTTATTGTGAGTTTTTTTGGCTGAATTGTTCTCAGTTGAAGTATCTGTATAGTTGATGGTTCTGTATATTTATAGGAAGAATAATCATAAATACTAAAACTTTTTCTTCATAATAAATTAGACACATGTTAATTCAAACTTTAAAGAAAGAAGTACCTGGTATAGTTACTGGATTATGAGTCTTTAACCGCGGTAGGTCATCAGTAAGTGGCTCGTGTTTTTAGTGGACAATACTGGGACTCTCCTATTGGTATCTCCAATGTTTTACCCAAGAATAAATCAAGATACACGCTGATATATAAAAGCATTACAAATATTTCAGAGGCGTATTAGTATCAGTCGTAGGTACATACATGTAAACCCATATTCTATTCTAAGCTTTAAATCAATTAGAATCTTGTATATGGGTAGAACAGAATCTTTTGATTATTCCCAATTAATCCATGAAGCACGTCCATGCTACAGAAAATTGAATGGTTTATATCATTAATACCAGACATTGTTATATCACTAACCTTAAATGCGAACTAATTTTTCATTACTTGCATAGGCTCCAATTTTTGAGTTGACGACCATCATTAACATGTAGAGCCTTCTGAGCATCAGACCTGCTATAATAACTTGTCACATAGTCCTCAAGACAAGGATCAAAGCATCCCGTTATGTGTGGCATCTGAAATACAATATAGTTATATGCATAAGAAGATGATGCATGTAAAGTAATATATAACAAATTGGACATAGGAAATCCAGTTGTAGCATCTGTGCCTATAGTTGGTTATCCACTCGAATCAGATCCAATATCTAAAAAGCACTCACATATATCTTCCATAAGTTTCTTCACAGAAAACTTTGGGTCGAAAACTCTGTATGATTTCAGACATTTTTCATCCATTCTTTTCAAAATTGTATCCATATTTGTGACTGTAAATATAGCCTTTTCTTTATCAGAGTTGCAGCTTAAAGATAATTTGATCTCCCCAGATGATGACGAAGCGATATCTAATTTAGCAGTCTAACTAATTGATGTTGCTTGAACATGGTTGCTTATAGTGAGTTTTTTGGCCGAATTGTTCTCAGTTGAAGTATCTCTATTAGTTGATGATTCTGTATATTTATAGGAAGAATAATCATAAATACTGAAACTTTTTCTTCATAATAAATTAGACATATATTTAACAAAGTTCTAGTTGAAGTAGTACTCGGCCTGATAGACGAGGGTGAAGCCTGATCGTCTTGATGTCTTAACCACTGTCGTTTCAAAGGACTTTCTGGTTCCTCTTGTATGCGTGTTTCCTCTTCAATAACATTCATTTACTGCTGTGATGAGTACCACAAAAAAAAGAATAATTTTATTTTAGCAAATGATGCTCAAATAAAGGAAATATGAAAGAACCAAAATATTAGATACTCACGAATCCTTGTTGAAGAGGATGAATGGAGATGAATAGATACTGACCTGCACCATGTTTCTAAACTCCGTTATATGATATGGACCATTAGGGTTAGTTGCATAGCTTCCTTTAGGGACCCCCAAAAGAAAGCAAATACAAAGAGAAAATGATACACTAAACATTTAAGATGCTAATCAAAAATTACCAAGTGCTCCATCCAACTCAAGGAAGAGCTCATTCAAATGCTCACGTTTCAATTTCTCCCTTTCAGCCTTATTTGTTCGTTTAGGAACTTTACCAGGACTCTTCTTGCTAGGCTGCAAGCTGCACCAAGAACATTCAATATCAGTAAATAAATAGTGTCTCACTTCAAGCTTGATATTAGGGTTTGTGTTTGTGACAATAATAAAGGGAACACAAAGATAAGACACAGAAAGACATAGTTACTAAAAAATTTAACTTTAAAGTAACAAACCAACAAATAAGAACAATCAACAAAACTTGGTTTTAAATTAACCATGCCTAACTTGATAGGATATTCGATGATGCATGAATTCCACTGGATTTATCATAACAAAGCAAATACAGAAAGAAAATGATACACTAAACATTAAACATGCTAATCAGAAATTACCAAGTGCTCCAGCCAACTCAAAGAAGAGCTCATTCAAATGCTCACATTTCAATTTCTCCCTTTCAGCATTGTTTATTCGTTTAGGAACTTTACCAGGACTCTTCTTGCTAGGCTCAAGGTGCCATCCAACAAGAACATTCAATATTAGTAAATAAATAGTGTCTCACTTCAAGCATGATATTAGGGTTTGTGTTTGTGACAAAACTATACCTGATCTTACATTTGAGTGGTAAAGTCGTAAAGCAAGACATTGTGTTTGTACAACCACTACTAATGCGCCAATAAATTCATATAATTTAGAAATCAAATGGTTCTATAATAATGCTTATAAGTAGGCTCGTCTTTTATGCCAACATAAACAATGAGTGAATAAGAATTGTACCTTCAATATTTAATTAAAAAGAACACCTTCGTAAACCTTCAACCTTGCAAGTGCAACAACTCCACGCGTGTTCTTGTAATTAACAGGTACTTCCTATGTGTAAAAGAAAACCATACAACAGATATGGAGAACCTAAAATTCAAATTAGTATTGAGAACTTGTGTATCTAAAACTCGAAGATGCATTGCCGACATAAAAGTTCAATATTAATATAACAGTAAAATAGGACTACAATAATAAACATACAATTGTTGTTCATACCATGTTTATCATTCATAAATTGCTCTCTGAAGAGCAAGATGGAATACGCTGCAGCAAAAAGAAAAAACTAAATCTAACCCGATTCCTGGGTTTCAATATTTTTCGGTTTATATACGCAATGATTTCCAATTTTATCTAATAAGAGAATTAATTAAAGCATGGCATGTTTGTTTTCAATTTTCTATCACAACTTCTAGCCTAGTCTAGTGGTTAGAGTGTTTGTTTGTGAATGTCAAAACAAGGGTTCGAATATTGGCAATTACTTTATTTTTAGAAAATTTTCGAAAATTCTTATAAATACGAAATTCCATGTCATGTGTGTGCCATGTCATCATTGAGGTGGCGTCCAGACACTAATTCATATTAATCCAGTCATATTAGGCCATAAATATGTTATAGATTTATATATATACCTATATATTATATATGATATATAGATATTTTAATATTATATATAGTATATTATATAATTTATTTAGTATTTTCCTAGATATCGACAAAAAGACGAAATAATAAATATTATTATTATTTTAATATCCGACTAAAAGACGAAAAATATAATTTTTTAAAATTATATATATATGAAATTTCTATTACTTACTACGTAAATTAAAAACATGAAAACATTAATACTAAAGATATCTTAACTTGTAATTTTGGGTTATCGGGTAAACAGCCGAAACCTAATTACTTTTGTTTATTTTTCTTATTACACTATATATAGTGCAGATTATCGTGATACGTCTTATCGAGTCAAAACCTCTACAACTACCCAACGCTACTAAAACATATTTCATAATAATCGTACAACTACTTTCGAAAACTCTTATGCATCTACATAGTTTCACTCCGTACCAATTCTGGACTGAACCGTTTATTATTAAGTCGAGACCTAGCACAGTTGTGCAACACCGCGTGATCATTCGTTTCAGTTGCTTTACTTCATCATTTACTGTGAGTTCATAGCCCCACTTTTTCTACTGTTTTACGTACGTTATATAACATTTGGGGTGAGAACATTGTTTGCTTTTTAAAACCGGACACAAGTATTTTGCGTGAGATTTTCCCTGTTTACGTCTTGCCTAAGTTTTGCGTTTAGACCACTATTTCCCATTTGATCTTGAACTGTTAATTTCTTAATCGACCGTACTAGTTAAGTGAGCGGAGTGAGTCCGGGTAAGTAGTGCTTACTAGTTTCAGAGGTGCCGAACTAACGGATGCATACCATGTCGGAATTTCGTTAGGTTATCTTTGGTCGGATACCTATTGGGCAAGCTTTACTTTACTTGGCATGATTAAATGCTACATACTTATTGAGCCTCGATTTCATGAGCTTAGTGCAACGTAAATGCTTTTCATGTGAAATTATATTTGTTATAATTGTCACATCCGTTTCAAATCTTGTGGTCCACTTTATTACGTTTAAACTAAACCTATGAATTCATCAACTTTTGTTGACGTTTTAAGCAATGTTTTCAGGTGCTTAGCTTGGATATCTGTTCAAGGTGCTAGTTGAGGTCTTCCTTCTATGTTACAGCCATTTTGAAGACTTCTGATTTATCATGCTTGTTAAACTTTTTTGAAACTTTATTTACACTTCCGCAACTTTTTGAAACTTATTTTGGGATGATTATAAGACTAATTATTTTATTAATGTAACAAGTATGAATTTAAAACGTACCCTTTAGAGGTCATTCTTGTATCTTGTGTTTGTGATATCCAGATCAAGTCACGCCCCCGGTTATCTATTCCGACGGGACCCTGCTTGGGGGTGTGACAGATTGGTATTTAGAGACAAGGTTATATAGAACCAGGTAGAATAACTAGGTCTGGTCTATAACCAATACGTGATCCTTATGTGAATTATATGTGCCTTTACGTGTTCCCATCTTTGCCTTATATATATAATAATTATAATACTATATTATGTAAGTAATAATTTCATGTCGCCTTACTTATTTTGCGTAATATATCCTCATTTGGCTATACCGTATTTTTCATCACATTCGTTCATTCTCCCTTCATCACGCATGGTTGATATAAAGAGATTTATATAAACTTTTGCTTGTGCAGGTTATGGCCATTTTTGTCGTTTTGATTTCTTCGGACTCTTCAGAGGAGAGTGTAGGGACGTCCAATGCTCGGGTTATCTTATTTGGCACAATTCCTATCGCCATTCTAACTAATGTACTTATTGTGGATCCACCTGTTGTTCATGACGACACTCCATTGATCCCTACAGAGACACCTACTATTCCACCTGTTGTTTCCACCTTACCACATACTTCCCCATTTCTGTACACTGATTCATCTGACAGTGACACTTCTGAGAGACCACCATCACAGGACCCATAAAAGGTTATTGTTGCTCGGTGGAGGAGCAGAGTAGCATCACGCTCATCACCACCATCACCACCTACCCTAAGTCAGATTTTACCTACACCACCCGGATTACCTCCACCGACCAGCTGTTCTTGTCTTACCAGGACAACCAATTCCTGTTGCTCGACCTTACCGTACCCAGCCTAACGGGGTGCGTAAGATGTTGACAGCAAGGAAGAGTGTTGGACCGTTACCTTCTCATCGACTTGCATTGAGGTATTCAGAGAGTCATTCTCCATCAGACCACACTGGATGACTTTTCATCAGACACTTCATCAGGTTCATCTTCAAGCTATTCATCAGATACTTCATCAGGTCATTATATACCATATTCTTCTTTTGATACACCAGCTTCTAGCTTTGCAGGGCCATCTCGCAAGAGGCATAGATCCCCTGCTGTTTTAGTATCATTAGCTACACCCGTACCAGGAGCTTTGTCTCCCGTACGTGTTGATCTTTTACCAGCTCGTAAGAGGATTAGAGGTTCTGTTTCTGTGACTGACAGGATGATAGTACAGAGGAGAGTTATGAGGATTACACTGAGCAGGACATTGATTCAGATGTTCAGGCAGATATTGATGCTGACACTGTGACTGTTGAGGCTGCAGCAGCTAGAGAGGCAGATATTGGAGTGAAGGTTAGTATTGGGATTAAGAGAGAGGACGAGGTCGAGTAGGAGGCCGAGTCTAGTCATAGAGGCACTGTTGAGATAGGAGTTGATACGGTTGTTGAGCCAGTAGTGTCAGAGGACACTCCTGTGCCTACGGATGATGAGGGTTCTAAGGAGGTCGTTTAGAGTGGATTGGATGGACTTATGCAGGAGCTGCATGACCACTTGGTGGAGATCCCTGTACGGAGGATTAGGGATATTAAGAGCGTTTAGAGAGACCAAGGGCATAGGATGTTAGCGGTTAGTTAGTAGAGTGCTGTTATGTTGGATAGGATTGGGGTGTTGAAGAGAGACAACATGAGGCTTAGGTCCATGTTATGTATTAAAAGAGAGCGGATTGACAGCCTGCGACGTCATATGGCGTACACGCAGGAGGAGTTGAGACAGATTCGTTGATTTTGCTACTATGACTGGATGGAGTTCAGGAGGCTAGAGACCTATACCAGGAGACGTTTGGGTTACCGCCCTTAGACATGATCTATTAGGAATTACGTATCGATCGATAGTATAACGACTATTGGCTAGTAGTAGTATCGTTAGGAATCCGTACCTTCTTTTGTAAAAAATCGATGTACTTAACTAGGGGTGAGCACGGTCCAAGGACCAGACCTGCCAAGACCGGACCGAGGACCGAGGACAGAGTTGGTCTAAAATTCCAGACCGAGGACCGGATCGAAATGGTACGGTCCGGTCTGGTCCAGTCCTACACGGCATAATCATCAAGTTTTTGGTCGGACCGAGTCGGACCGGACCGAACCGAGACCGAAAGTAACAAAAACCCCAAACCGAGGACCGAAGCGAAATAATTTTAGTCCGGTCTTGTCGGTCTGGTCCGGTTTTCTGGTCCGATCCATATGCTCACCCCTATACTTAACTATTATTTTAGTTATGAAATCTATTTACCTATTGTTATTTTCCGTGTATCTTTTACGTATTGTGTTACTATTTATTTCGTCATATCGTGAACTTAGTATGGTGATTCCATCCTACCCGAAAATCTCACCGTGTTTTACTCTTTATGATGTAAAACAATGCCTATTCCTACACGTACCGGGATGACCCCTGCTGTGATCGAAGAAACGATCGAATGACGTGTAACAAAAGCTTTAGAAGCTTACCGATATCGCGAACCCACAAGAGAGAATGGGGACGGACATGAAGATGATAATGGGGATGACAATGGGAACGGTAATGGAGATGGAGGCGGAACTGGTAATGGGAATGCATTGGGTAGAGGAAATGGAGCTGGAAACCATAATGTAAATGTTGGAGGTGTTGTGCCAGTTGCACGTGAGTGCACATACCAAGATTTCGTGAAGTGTCAGCCAATTAACTTCAAAGGGACTGAAGGAGTCGTTAGGCTGACTAGATGGTTTGAGAAGACGAAGACGGTATTCCACATCAGCAACTGTCCACATAAGTATCATGTGAAGTATGCCTCATGCACTCTGCAGAATGGTGCATTGACTTGGTGGAACTCTCATAAGAGAACAGTTAAGACTGATGCTACTTATGCCATGACGTGGAAGGCACTCATGAAGCTAATAACAGAGGTGTATTGTCCTAGGAATGAGATTAAGAAAATGAAGACTAAGTTATGAAACCTGACCGTAAGGAATAATGATCTGACAGCATATACCTAAAGGTTCTAAGAACTGGTTCTGTTGTGCACTACGATGGTCCTCGAGGAGGAGGATCAGGCTGAGAAGTTCATAGGAGGTCTCCCTGATAACATTTAAGGGAACGTGATTGCTGCAGAGCCTACGAGACACCAGGATGCTGTCCGTATTGCCAACAACTCGATGGACCAAAAGCTAAAGGGTTATGCTGCAAGGAATGCAGAGAATAAGATGAGGTTTGATAACTATTCGAGAGATAATCGTGCCACCATTTAAGAGACAAAATGATAATGGGTAGAATGTGGCTAGAGCATACATTGTTAGGAACAGTGAGAAGAGGGGATATGCTGGGCCACTTCCCTACTACAACAAGTGCAAATTATACCACGAGGGGCAGTGTACGGTGAAATGTGGTAACTGTAAGAGAGTTGGGCACATGACAAAGGATTGTAGGGCCGCAATTGCTACTACTACTCAAGGAGCCCCAGAGCCGAATCAGAGAGTTGTTACCTGTTATGAGTGTGGAAGGTAGGGTCACTATAAGAGTGACTGCCCAAAGTTAAAAAATCAAAACCATGGGAATAAGTCAGGAAACAAGCCAAATGAAACTAGAGGAAGAGCCTATGTACTAGGAGGAGGAGCCAGCCCTGACTCCAACGTTGTCACAAGTACGTTTCTTCTCAATAACCATTATGCACGTATGTTATTTGATTAGGGTGGTGATAGGAGTTTTGTGTCGACTACCTTTAGTGTTTTACTTGATATCATCCCATCCACCCTAGACGTAAGTTATGTCGTAGAACTAGCTGACGAAAGAATTACAGAAATGAATACTTTGCTTAGAGGTTGCATGTTAGGTTTATTAGGACACCCGTTCAATATTGATTTAATGCCCATAGAACTAGGAAGTTTCGACGTCATCATCGGTATGGATTGGCTGTCAAAATATCACGCAGTGATTATTTGTGACGAGAAGCTCGTATGTATCCCCTATGGGAATGAAGTGCTAGAGATCCAAGGAGATGGATGTAGTGGCGGAGACAAGTCGAGATTGAGTAGCATCTCGTGTACCAAGACCCAGAAGTATATTCAGAAAGGATGCCAAGTGTTTTGGCTCAAGTTATGGAGAAGAAGGCTGAAGATAAGTTGGAAGAGAAGCGACTTGAGGACGTACTGATCATACGGGATTTTTCAAAAGTCTTTCTAGAAGATTTGCCTGGACTTCTTCCGACGCGACAAGTTGAATTTCAAATCGACTTGGTCCTAGGTGTTGCACCTGTAGCACGACCCCCGTATCGGTTAGCACCGTCAAAGATGCAGGAATTGTCTGCTCAACTAAAGGAACTTTCTGATAAAGGATTTATAAGACCTAGTTCCTCACCCTGGGTGCTCTGGTGAAGAACCGATATCCACTTCTGAGAATCGACAACTATCGTGAGCTAAACAAGCTTACAGTGAAGAACCGATATCCATTTCTAAGAATCGACGACTTGTTTGATCAGTTGCAAGGGTCAAGTTTCTACTCAAAGATCGACCTGAGATCCGGTTATCACCAACTCAGAGTTCGTGAGGATGACATCCCAAAGACGGAATTTAGGACTCGCTATGGTCACTACGAGTTCCATGTAATGCCTTTTGGATTGACCAACGCACCAGTGGTATTCATGGATTTGATGAATCGGGTGTGCAAAACGTACCTAGACAAATTCGTTATCGTTTTCATTGATGACATTCTGGTCTACTCCAAGAGCAAGGAAGATCACGAAGAACACCTTAAGTTAATATTGGAATTACTTAAGAAGGAGGAATTGTATGCCAAGTTTTCGAAGTGTGAGTTTTGGCTCATGAAGGTGTAATTTCTCGGTCACGTGATTGATAGCAAAGGCATTCACGTTGATCCTGCTAAGATTGAGTCAATCAAAGATTGGGCGTCACCCAAGACTCCAACCGATATTCATCAATTTTCAGGTCTTGCTAGTTATTACAAATGATTCATCGAAGATTTTTTAAATATTGCCAAGCCTATGACGAAGTTGACTTAGAAAAGCGTGAAGTTTGATTGGGGGGAAAAGGAGGAAGCCGCTTTCCAGATGCTGAAACACAAATTGTGTAGTACACCGATCTTGGCTTTACAAGAGGATAGTGAAAACTTTGTGGTTTATTGCAATGCCTCGCACAAAGGATTAGGTGCCAATTTGATGCAAAGGGATAAGGTCAAAGCCTACGCATCTCGTCAACTCAAGATTTATGAGAAGAATTATACGATACATGATTTGGAATTAGGAGCACTAGTGTTCGCCCTGAAGATATGGAGACCCTATCTGTATGGCACGAAGTACACCGTATTCACTGATCACAAGAGCTTAGATCATATTCTTGATCAGAAGGAGTTGAACATGAGACAACGTCGATGGTTAGAGCTGCTAAGTGATTATGACTGTGAGGTACGTTACCATCCGAGAAAGGCGAACGTGGTGGCAGATGCATTAGGCCGAAAGGAAAGGGTCAAGCGCGAGTGATATAAATAGATCTATTGGGACTAATTATCCCCGTCCGAGTAAGTAGCACTTACTAGTTTTGGAGGTGTCGAACTAACGGATGTATACAATGTCGGAATTTTGTTAGGTTATCTTTGGTCGGATACTTGTTGGGAAAGCTTTACTTTACTTGGCATGATTAAATGCTACATACTTACTGAACCTTGGTTTCATGAGCTTAGTGCAACGTAAATGCTTTTCATGTGAAATTATATCTGTTATAATTGTCACATCCGTTTCAAATCTTGTGGTCCACTTTATTACGTTTAAACTAAACCTATGAATTCACCAACTTTTGTTGACGTTTTAAGCAATGTTTTTTTTGTAAAGGGTTTCCCCGGCAAATATATTAACCAAAATAAACAGTTAAGTACAAATGGAATGTGGCAGAAAGTACCACATTAACCTCAAGCTGCATACAGCTTGTTAAACAAGTGTTTATGACATGCCATAAACACAAAATAAGCCTAGTAAAATACATAAACTAAACTAGACATAAGCCAAGATGAGAACATATAATCAAGCGAGCATCCCGCAACCCAGCAACAACACGATAGGAGCAATAGAGATCCAAGTAAGGCTGCCTCCTTAAAAAACCTTTCCAAAGAAAACCCATAGGGAAAAACCTTGGACAAGGCAAAAAGAGTACAACCCTCTCCTGGTACTCCCGTTATGGACAATACAATAGCTTAGAATCTTCCATTGGTCAAGCAGCAAACGAGACTTGGTAGACATCTTCTTGAACTTGAAAGTAACCAACTTCAATCTCACCGTAGAGAAAATAACGTCAACAATCTAACCCGGGGTCGAAGTCTTCTTCTTGAACAATCTACCATTCCTTTCCAGCCAAATGTAGTAGGAAGTAGCAGCAACAACGATCCTAGAGATAATACTGACGACTGTTTTACCCTTAGATAAAGGAACAATAAAAGCAACAACATCGCTAAGATGAGGAGGAATAGCGTCCATGCCGCAAAGAACACGAACCTTAGACCACACCTGCGAAGAAAAAGAACACTCAAAGAACAAGTGATCATGAGAGTCAGGAACCAAATCACACAAGGGGCATTTTAGCAGGTTTAAGTCGATACTCGGACCGACATCCCATTGCCGCAGCCTGTCTTGTGTCTTCAACTTCTGCTGAATAACCAACCACATATGAATGGCATGACGGGGAATACAATGAGAGAACCAGACAACATTATACCAATAAACCATATCCGCCCTAGATCGAATCGTATCCCAAACACAAGCCACCGAAAAAGGTCGCAAAACTCCATCCCTATCCCGCCATAGAATAACATCATCCATATCATCAAGTAACACAGGGACATGTAATTGAGCCAAAAAAGGAAATCGTGATAGCCAATCAAGTGGCCATCTCCAAACACCATCAGAAATAAGGTTACTAACCGAGTTTTCAAGAGAAAAACCCGATCTCACAATATCCCGGTTAGAAAGCAAATCTTTAAGCGGGCACACATCTGTCCATCTATCAAACCAAACAGATGTAGATTTACCATTGTTAATCTTATGCCAAATAAAAGGTCTGATTGTTGATCTAATTTGGAGAAGCTTACGCCATCCCCAACTGGCATCACCTCTACAAGGCACATCCCAAAAACTACGACCTTTAAGCTTATACGTATGAACCCATTTAACCCATAGAGACTCCCTATGAGTGAAAATACTCCAAATATGAGTAGCCATTAAAGCAATATTAAAATCCTCTATTCTACGAATACCAAGGCCACCCTCATGCTTAGGCATGCACACAGAATCCCAAGCAACTTTGGCTTTCCCTTTCTTCATCTCCCCTTGGCACCAAAGAAAACCACGCATAAGCTGTTCTAAATCATGCACAATACGAGAAGGGAGGATAAAAACAGAAGCCCAGTAAATATGCATGGAAGACAAAACAGACCGAATTAATTGGAGGCGACCAGCAAGCGATAAGAACTTATTTCTCCAGTCATTGACCCTACTTTCAAGCTTTTCAACAAGAATTTTACAATCTCGGAATAAAAGTCTGGAAGAAATAAGAGGAACACCCAAATACCTGACCGGCAAAACACCTTCAGCAAATGGCATAGAGTTTAAGATAGATGCTTTAATAGCATTAGGGACATTACAAAAGTAAGCAGTGCTCTTGGGAATGCTAGGAACAAGACCCGAAACCTGCTTAAATTCCTCCAAAGCATCCATAATGACAGACACCGAGCTAGGATGACCACGGGCAAATAAGAAAAGGTCATCAGCAAAACATAGATTAATAATTCTTTGTTGTTCACAAAGATGATGATATTGGAATTCATCTGAATTTCGGACCTTACGCTGCAACAATAAGGTAAGAATTTCCATAACAAGAGTAAAAAGATATGGAGATAACGGATCACCCTGTCGCAAACCACGCTTACCCTTAAACCAGCCATGCACATTACCATTAACGCTAATAGAGTAAGAGGCTCCAGAAACACAAACCATAATCCATTGGACCATCTTTGGATGAAAACCAAAACCCACAAGGATAGTCTCAAGAAATTTCCAATCTACAGTGTCGTAAGCTTTTTGAATATCAACTTTAAATGCACACCTAGGAGGACCACGCCTCCTATGATAGTTTCTCATAAGCTCTTGTGTAAGCAAGATATTATCAGAAATCCTACGACCAGGCACAAAAGCAGATTGGTTGATGCTAACAATATCACCCAACCCTTCTTTAACACGATTAGCAATAATCTTACTAATACACTTATATAGAACATTACAGCAAGAGATAGGCCTGTAGTCATTGATACGAGCTGGGGTAGTAACCTTAGGAATAAGGGATATAATAGTATGATTTAGTTCTTTAAGAAGCTTACCATTGGAGAAAAAAATCCCTAATAGCACAAGTAATATCACCACCCACCACATCCCAAGCTTTCTTAAAGAAAGCAGCAGTAAAACCGTCAGGGCCCGGAGCCCTATCATCCCCCATAGAGAACATGACACTCTTGATTTCATCATCAGTGACATCACGCACCATACAATCAGCCTTAGAATTATCAAGGACACGTATAAAGAGATCATGGGCATCCAGAGGATTAGAAACTCCTTCAGCTCCAAGGAACTGATTATAGTGTTTAACAAAAGCACCAGGAACCTGATTACCATCATAAAAATTATTAGAAGAATCACTAACAATTTCAATCCTGTTTCTGGCGCATTTACTCTTCACGATCTTATGAAAATAGCTCGTATTAGAATCACCAGCCTTAAGCCACTCAACCTTAGCTTTCTGTTGTAAGAAACGCTCCTCATCCAGAAGGGCTTCTTTAAATGCCAGTAAATAGTGAGCATGTTCTTCACGAAGGACAGATGAAGAAGGATCCCTATCAATTGCTTTCTGAGCTTCATCAAGCTCAATACGGATCTTATTAACCCGATCATGAAGATTACCATGATTATGAAGTAATTTACGAAAAGGAGATTTCAGCCCCTTTAGCCGTTTCACAACCCGATACATAGCATAACCCTCAATATGAACATTCCATCCAGAATCCACAATTTCACGAAAACCCTCCTTATAAACCAAAAAATTTGAAAACTTAAAAGGTTTTGGTTTCGGCTTTGTAACCATTGGGATTCGAAGAACACAAGGAGAATGGTCCGAGATACGATACGGCTGGAAAATAGCAAAAGACCCCGGAAAATCATCATTGAATTTCAGATTACCCATTATTCTATCGATCTTTTTAAGAATGCCATTAGAGCCTTTCGGTTTCTGATTCCAAGTAAAATGAAGCCCAGTAGAATTAACATCAGCAACCTCCATAGCTTGGACACATTCCTTGAAATCACGCATAGCAACATTCGGCTCATATCCACCCGAAGAATGATCTTCAATATTTAGGGCAGCGTTAAAATCACCTAAAAGAACCCATGGTCTATTTCGCATCAATCCTGCATGCCCAACCAGGTTATTCCAGAGAGCACGACGATCAATATAATAATTATCAGCGTATATAAAAGAACAAAAGAGAGTTTTGTTATCAATACGCGTGTTCACTTGCACATGCATAACCTGATTAGTTTGAGCCATGATCATGACATCAACAAGGTCATCATTCCAGCCAAGAATGATTCGAGAACCTTTATCACAAAGACTCCCATTAGAAGTCCATTTCCACCTGCTACACACCTTCTTACAAGTATCATAAACAACAGCAACATCCACATGAGATTCTAAAATAGCACACACACTCAAGTTATTCTCATTAACCACCTGACGAACCTCTTTTTGCTTAGGGGTTTGGTTCAAACCCGTTTTAAGCAATGTTTTTAGGTTCTTAGCTTGGATATTTGTTCAAGGTGCTAGTTGAGGTCTTCCTTTTATGTTACAACCATTTTCAAGACTTTTATGTTGAGGTCTTCCTTCTAGCTTAGTTTATGTTTTTTACTAGGCTTTGTTTTTGTTTATGGTATGTCATAAACACTTGTTTATCAAGCTGTCTGTAGCTTGAGGTTAATGTGGTACTTCAGCCACATTCCATTTGTACTTAATAGTTTTTTTGGTTAATAT
Organism: Tanacetum coccineum; assembly: GCA_026074375.1. Taxonomy (NCBI): domain Eukaryota; kingdom Viridiplantae; phylum Streptophyta; class Magnoliopsida; order Asterales; family Asteraceae; genus Tanacetum; species Tanacetum coccineum. The sequence continues at coordinate 25,423 of BQNB010024644.1, forward strand.
ATTTACCGGGGTAACCCTTTACCTAAAAAAAGACTTATGATTTATCATGCTTGTTAAACTTTTATCAAACTTTATTTACGCTTCTGCAACTTTTTGAAACTTATTTTGGGATGATTGTAAGACTATTTATTTTATTAATGCAACAAGTATGATTTTCCAAAACATACCCTTTAGATGTCGTTCTTTGTACCTTGTGATCGTGATATTCATATCAAGTCACGCCCCGATTATCTATTCCGATAGGACCCTATTTGGGGGTGTGACAACTATGTTCCCAACAAATCATGCAAACTGTCTGGTTTATATGTGATATTAATGTTCTCTCCACTAAGTTCCGCTTACTGTGAGCATTTTCCACCCGTGGTATTAACGCTTATCAATAGTAATTACTAAAAGAAATCCTTTAAAATATATAAAGGAAAGCGAACATAGTGACCATCAAACATATTTGGTATTTGCAAGTAACGCATCAGTTACGGCGAACATGCCACAGACGAACAATCTTGTCACCTGATCTGGTGGGAATTAAATCATATTGTTTTGGATCCTGACACAGCTAATCCACGCTATCTGTACGCCCTTATAACTTGAGATCTTTAACCTTGTTCTGCATCAAACAACACAACGCAACATCCAGACCAGATTGACTAAGAAATGTTTACCATTGTGTTTTGACAATGATTGTATCATACAAAATAATTAAAAGTGGCATGGGATTAGATTGACATGCTTATTATCTTTATCAGAGTGAACTAAAAGTGTGAGTCGTGTTAGGAGAGTTAGTCTGCCTATTAAAGTAGAACCTGATACGTAGTACTAAACATAAGACCGTTATTGAAGAGAATTAGCTTATCTTAAAAATCTAGGTTGTTTACTTGCTCGTGAAGTAGTATATTGTTTTGCTTATTTTATTGTGTTCAATATATCTGATTATGGAGAACTATTCTGCGGCTCTACTTTAATCCGACAACTGTAAAGATGCTAAGCAATCTAAAGGTAATTATTAGTTGCATCTTTTCTTATACATGGTTTAGGGTTTAAGGGATAGGGTTTAGGGTTTAGGGTTTAGGGTTTAGGGTTTAGGGTTTAGGGTTTAGGGTTTAGGGTTTTGGGTTTAGGGTTTTTTTTTGTTAAAAGGGATGATACCCCGACAAATATATTAAAACAAAAAGCTATACAAGACTAACTTCAAATGGACAACCCCATAGAAGTTAAAAAGTATGACCTTACCAAAACATGCTTTGGGAACATTACAAAAATTAACCGAGAACTAATGCAACTAGCCTTATTACAAAAGAAACTAGCAATAAAATAACTAAACTTAACAAATCTAGACTTCAAACAAAGCCCATACATCTTGAAATGATTATAATTCTAAATCTTAAAATAATGGCCCATCCTTATAAAACAACCAGAGAACTTAGCCTATGGCCCAAAATAAGGAAACTCCATGCACATAGACAAAATAATTATAAAGCAAACTTTCTAGCAGAGAATTTCACTTTTCTAGACCCAACATCATTACTAACATAGAAATTCCATATCTCATCAGCTTCAAAGACTTGAGCAGATAATTTAAGGACAAGCTCATTACTCTAAGCCTAACCACTTCTTTAATCAGGTCACAAACCACTTCCAAAGATCTGCTGCAATTTTGGAAGTATCTCAAATTCCTCTCCTGCCACAATATATAAACACGCAACCAACCTTTGTAAGATACTCCAAATAGACTTGTTAATGGTCCTCTTCAGAAGAAACATTAAAAGATCATACCAACAACAAGGAGCATGATTAAGTCTAACTATATCTTTCAATCTGCACCAGACTTCATTAGGAAAATCACACTTAAAGAAAAGATGATTACGACTATCTGAAAATTTCTTGCAAAACACACAAAGCATATTATCCACTTTCTCCCAATGCTGAATCAAATCACGAGTCCTGAGTCTCCCCAGGATAGCAAGCCAAAGCATAAAAGAATGCAGAGGAATACATTGGCTAAACAAAACCAGTCTAGAGCAAGGAACCAAACCATTGCTAATTCTGATATCGTTCCACACTTCAGACACACTGAAATCATAATGCCTACCCTTGTTGTTTTTCCACAACACCTTATCAACCTTACCCTCAATAAGACAAGGAGGAGGAATAACAACAAGTCCATCATATTTTCTCACAATATCATAGGGCCAAACCCACATCCCATTCTTAACAACATCCGCCACTTTACAGTCTATAGAAAGCCCAGAATACAGGATCTCTCTCCTAGAAATAAAGTTGCTAAGCGGGCATATAACATGCTAATTATCAAACCAAAGAGAGGTGTTAAGCCCATTACCAATCTTATGGACAATGTGATCTCTAAACATCCATCTATACAGTAATAATTTCTTCCAAGCCCAACAAGAACCATTACTTTCAGGAATGTCCTAAAAATTTCTACCCTTCAATTTATACGTATTGATCCATTTTACCCATAACGATTCTTTATGGGTAATAATGTTCTAGATGTGTTTCGACATAAGGGCAATGTTCCAGGAATCTAAGGATCTAATTCCTAAACCTCCCTTAACTTTTGGTTTACAAACATCATTCCAATTCACTTTAGCCTTACCCCTTTTAAAATCTCTAAAATTCCAAAGAAAATCTATCATAATCCTTTCGAGCTCATAAGAGATGGATTGAGGCAAAATGAAAACAGAGGCCTAAAACACTTATATAGAACTAACAACAGATTGAATAAGTTGTAATCTACCCGCAAAAGATAAAACTCTGTTTTTCCAGTCTAAACCCCGCTTTTTAACCTTGACAATTAACAATTGAATGTCCTTAATATAAAGTCTCTTAGAGATAAGCGGAACATCTAGATATCTAACAGGGAGAATTCCAACTTGGAAAGGCATAACTCTAAGAATATTCCTTTTGCTAGCCTTTTTGACATTGTCAAAAAACACCGTACTTTTAATTTTACTAGGTAAGAGACCATAAATACCTTCAAATTCATCCAACGCCTTCTTCAAAACCGAAGCAGATTTGCTATCACCATGAAAAAACAAAAGGAGATCATACACAAAGCATAAATGAGTAAGCTTTAAATCTTTACACTGCCAATGAAATTTAAAAGACGGGTTCTTTAAAATTTGTCTTTTCAGCACCAAGTTGAACACCTCCATCACAAGCGTAAATAGATAAGGGGATAGAGGATCCCCTTGTCTTAAACATCTCATGCCTTTAAAGAACCCCAAATGATCTCCATTAACATTAACATAGAATGAAGTAGAAGTGACACAGTTCATGATCCACTTGATCATAGTATCATGAAACCCAAAGGCCTTCAAACAGCTAGACAGAAATTCCCATTCCACATTATCATACGCTTTTTGAATGTCGACTTTAAAGGCACATTTTGCAAAGCCTCTATCAATATGGTATCCCCTCATCAATTCTTGGGACAAGAGAATATTATCACTGATCTACCTCGAAGGGATAAATGCACACTGGTTTTCATCAACAAGCAAATCCAAGACAACCTTCACCCTATTAGAGATAATATTGCTAATCACCTTATAAATCACATTACAGCATGCAATGGGACAAAAATCAAAGACTTTAGAAGGTGTAGCAATCTTAGGCACCAGGGAAATAACCGTAGCATTAATTTATGTAAGGACCTTACCATTTCTAAAAAATATTTGATAGCTTTGAAAACTTCACTGCCAATCACATTCCAACAATCCTTAAAAAACAGGGCAGAAAAACCATCAGGTCCAGGCGCTTTATTACCATCAATTTTAAAAAGAGCCTTTTTAATCTCTTCATCCGAAACATCCCTAATCATATTCAAAGCCTCAGATTCAGGGAAAGACTTAGAGAAAAAGTTAATCGGATCAGCAATTGGATCAATCTTAGAACATGTTCCAAGCATATTTCTAAAATGGTGAACATACTGCTCCCTAACAGAATTACCATGGAAAGCATTACCATATAGGTCTTCAATATGATAAATTCTATTCCTGTTAAGTCTGCCTTTAATCACATTATGAAAATACTTGGAATTTTTATCACCCTCGTTAAGCCACCGCACTTTCGCTTTCTGCTTTAAAAAGGATTATTCATCTTTAAGGGCACTCTTAAGAGCTTTAAGAGCAGCAGATTCAGATTCTCGAAGAGAACCATTAAAAGGATCAACACACATAGAAGCTTGAGCCTTAGCTAACTCAGAACTTAAATGCTTAACATTTTCAAATAGATTTCCCTGATCAAAATTTAACTTCCTCAAAGGTTTCTTAAGCATTTTAAGCTTAGAAACAAGAGAGAACATAGTAAAACCATCAAACTTATTACTCCAAAACTTAGAAACAGTGGGCAAAAAATCATCCTTCGAAGACAAATAATTATGAAATTTAAAAGGTTTAGGCTTAGATTTCATAACATCAGGGAAAACTAAGACAGTTGGGGTATGATCAGAAAGCATAAATGGAAGAAACTGAGCACAAGCAGAGGAAAAAGAATCCATGAAAGAGACATTACCCAAGACTCTATCCAGTTTCTTAAGCAAGCCCCCAACCTTTCCAGGCTTCTTATTCCATGTGAACCTTAACCCACACATAGCAATGTCTTCTACCTGGATGTCAGCAACACAATCCCTGAAATCAGTCATGGCAGTAGTAATTTTAGAGCAACCAACCGATCTTTTAGACGGGTCAAGACAAGCATTAAAGTCTCCAAGAATAGTGCACGACCTATCTCTAACAGCAAGCTTAACAAACTTCTACGATCCATAGTATGGATAGCTGCATAAACAAAGGAGCAAAATAAACTAGCTCCACAATTAATAGGTTCCACAAAATAGTGGATCACTTGAGAGGTATGCTCCAGAACCATCACATTAACACCATTCGGATCCCATCCAACAATAATTCTAGTGCCACCAATACAAGAGGAATTGTTGGAAACCCAATCCCTATTTCCTAAAACATGATTACAAATCTTGGAAAGGCTCTTCTTCTTTACATAGGTCTCCAAAAGGCCACAAATACTGTAATTAGCATCTCTTAAAAGCTGGATAACTTGATCTTGATTAGGGGTGCTGTTAAGACCTCTAACACTCCAGGCAAAAGCTTTAAATACCATTGGAAACAACTTTAACATTGGCTGAATCATTCTCTAAAATCTCAGCACACCCAACCTTAAATTCAGGATTCATACCCAAGGCAATACCCTTAAAATTAGAATTAACAACTTCCTTATCATCTTCACATATAGGATCCATGTGAAATTTCTGACAATTATTGTAGAAATACTTCAATTGGCGTAAAGACCAATCTGCTCTAATTTCCTTAGAGGGATAAACACCAGATTCCATAATATCATCCACTTCATCTCTAAGTTTAGGCCAAATATTACTTTCAAATTCCTCATCCATAGCTTCATCAGATAAACATCAATAGAATTTGAAACAGGAACAACTTCTTCTTAAGTTTTCTTTAAATTATCCACCAAACCAGAACCTCTAACAAGAACTCTAGGCTTGAAATTTGGGTCATGACTTAGCTCTTTAAGAGTTTTCTTTTGGCTTCCCATATCACTAGACTTATCTTTACTAGAGTTATTCTTAACCATAGGGTTCTTATTAACTGTATCTCCTTGTTTCTTACTTTTATCATTTCCACTAGCATTACCCTATTTTTTAAAGTTTTTTTCCCGCTTGCTAAAATTAATTACCCTGTCTACCCTTTTGCTGATAAAAACCATTACCAGGCTGTCTTTCATAATTAAAACCTCCTCTGTTTTGCATTTTAAAACCCTGTTTCACTTGAGGAGTATCTTGAGAAGAAGCTTGTTTACTATTAATAGGCTTGTTTTTTCTACCCACCGTGACAAATACATCATCAATCACAGCAGCATCAACTGAACTCTTAGGATCAAAACTAACATTAAGAGCTTCTTTTAAAATTACAGCAGCATTTTCCTCATCATTCCTAGGCCTCATCTTACAAGATAAGGTAGAATCGCTAAAGGTTTTGCAATGAGTGCACATAGGAGGTTTCCATTGGTACTTTACATCAAGCTTACCAACTTTAGCCGGCGAATTCCCAATAGGAGGATAGATCATCATCAGCCGATACTTCCATTAGAACTCTCGCAAATTCTAACTTCCCCACTTTCCTCAAACAACGCTCCTTTATCATTTTGTCCTTAAGCAATGGTTTGCCAATACCACTAATAATTTTCCCTATACTACTGCCATTACATAATTCCATTGGGATGTTGTAAACACAGATCCAAATCGGGATAGAAGAAGGCTCAGCCTTCTCCAACCAAATACCCGGTTCCTAAACATTAAGCACTAAGGGGATATTCTGAACCATCCATGGACCGCTTTCCAAAACATTTTTCATACCATCTTCACTCTTAAATTTGAAATAAAAAATCCTTGAATTAGTATTAGTGATATCCATAATGTCGTGAATCCTTCACATTTTCATTAAATTAGCCCTAACAACCCTATAATCCATTGAAGTTCCCACAAAATACCTATATAACTCAGGTATGGTCCGATATTCATCCTAGATACCCTCAAGTTGATTGGTATCCTATGGTTTGGTTTGCTTCTTGTATACCTCGGCATGCTTTTAACCTTTGGCTTGTTGTTAAGAGAAAATTAAAGATGCGGGATTTGATTAGCATTTGGGATGTGTCAGATTCCTTGGGTTCTTTATGTTCTTTGTGTGAGATTCAGCCGGACTCTCATGATCATTTATTTTTTGAATGTCCATTCGCGAGTGAAGTTTGGGATCGGATGAAAGGCCTTGCTGGTCTTGATTCTTCTAGTCCTAATATTTATGCCATTATTACAGGTTTGATTCCTATTGCTAGTAGAAGATCTATCCTAAGTCTTATTGCTAAACTTGTGGTTGCGGCATCGGCTTACTACATATGGCAAGAGAGGAATTGGCGTTTATTCAAGAATTGCAAAAGAAAGCCTATTCAGATTTGTGAGTGTATCCAATCATCGGTTCGCCTCAAATTATTGTCATGCAAGTTTAAGAAGTCCAAAAGTGGTGGGAGGATGGCTCGGCTTTGGGAGTTACCCGAGGCTATTTTTGTGTAGTTTTATGTTTACGTGTTTTGGTTCTTGCTCCATTAGGTGGTTTTTCCCTATTGGGGTTATTGGTTATGTAATTGATAGGTAGTAGTGGTCATGTGGCATGTCATATGATCTAGTGGCTGTTCAAGCATAGGCTTGAGGTTAATGTGATACTCAGTCACATTCCATTGTACTTAAACGATTTTTTGGTGTAATATATTTTACCGGGGTATGAATTCCCTTTTACCTAAAAAAAAGTTATGTCGTGCAAATCTGCTCGCCAAAGGTATCTTGTTTTGGGATTTATAACCGATGAAATGCTCAAATCATGATGAAAGTTATGTCGAGCAAATCTGCTCGCCAAAGGTATCTTGTTTTGGTTAAAGGACTTATAGCCGATGAAATGCTCAAATGATGACGAAAGTTATGTCAATCAAATCTGCTCGCCAAAGGTATCTTGTTTTTGGTAAAGGGTTAATACCCGATGAAATGCTCAAATGATGACAAAAGTTTTTTTTTAAACGGTAAAATAAATATATTAAAATGCAAGGTTATTTACAAACAAAGCCCAAGAAATATCTAAGAAGGACAAACCCCTTCTAAGACATTCACTTGACTAAAACAAAAAAAAGGCCTTGGATAAACCCCAAGCCTTATACAAACAATGATATACCAAAAATCTTATAATAACAACTCTCTCTTTTGATAACTCTATCACTAATCACTATCTGTGCTCATTATAATTTGTAACCAGATCACTATGTATGTAGATAACAAAACATTCTTATTCTTTTATACTTCAACCTGCCCACACATGGTTACTAACCATAACTCTTTAATATTGAGAACCTGAAATTACCAATCATTCTTGAAACATATATCAGCATACTTGAACTGCAACAGATAACTTATGTACTTAAAACATTTTGCATAACCTTTGATACACCTTGTGAGGCATACAACAAGCCTTTATAACCTGAACATTTAAACTTCAAGGGATCCTGACCAAACCAGAACTGAAGTCCTTAATCCAGTCCAGCCTTGAGCCTTAATTTCTTCATTAGTCACGTCCTTGATCAACTCAAAGGCTTTATCAGCATCAAGTCTCTTTGTGAACAAGTTATCAGCATCCTCAACTTCATAAATAGTATCCTGAGTACCTAAAAACGTTTCAAAATGAGACACAAATAGATTAGTAACACTGTCACCATAATGAGCATTCCCAAGGTCATCAAGAATCATTTCAATCATGTTTCGACTAGTCCTTCCCTTTACAACATTATGAAAATAAGAACTATTAAAATCACCATCCTTTAACCATTCAATCTTAGTCTTCTATTTGAGCAATTTTTCCTCATCCAAAGCAGCTTCCATATACGCATTATAGTACACCATCTCTTCTTCCCTGAGCACAGCATTAGAAGGGTCCTTATCTAGACTTTGTTGAATTCTAGACAATTCCACTTTTAACACTTTGACCTTCTCATACACATTGCCATTTCTTCTATTCATCTGTCTCATATGTCTCTTCATATTTTTGAGCTTCTTAGCTAATTTAAACATCTCATACCCCCTAACATCAATATCCCAATTTTCCCTAACAACTCCAAGAAATTCATACTTATCAGCAAGGAAATTAACAAACCTAAAAGACCTAGACTTCCTTATAGCAAGATCAAGAATGGTCAAAATAGCAAGAGAGTGATCAGAAGTTAGATAAGGCATACATGTAGCAAAACTATTAGGATAACTATTAATAAAGCAGGCATTACCCATAACCCTATCCAATTTCTTTAAAACCCCCAACTCAGGATTCCTCATTTTTTGAATCCAAGTATAAAACAAGCCAGTCATATTAATGTCTTCTATTTCAAGCATGTCAACACATTCCCTAAAATCTTTAATACCAACCCCCCTGAACATTTAATCCACTAGAATTCTCATTAAATCTTAAGACCGCATTGAAATCCCCCAGGACAACCCATGGCTCATTCCCCATAACTCCCTTATGCTTAATAAGGTCTTTCCACAGCCTGATTCTAGCCTTAGGAGTAATTTCACCATAAATGACATAAATGAACATCTGCTTATTATCTCTAAAGGAATTAACCAAAAAATGCATAGCTTGGTCATTTTGAGCCAACAATTTTGCAGAAATAACTAAAGGGTCCCAACCCACATCAATTCTACACCCCTTAGAACTATCCACAGAGTTTGAAACCCACTCCCAAACTCCAAAAACCTCATGACAGACTTTGTTAACAAATTTCTTCCTAAGCTGAGTTTCAACAATACCAAAAAAACTAATATTACTATCCTTAATTAGAGTTTTTACCTCACCCTGTCTAATAGTATTGCAGATACCCTTGACATTCCATGAAGCAATTTTCACTACCATTTAAACAAATTTTAGGGGTGGAGTAGCCACATCCTGCTCCTGGTTTAAATCACAACGAACCATATTTGAAATCACATCTTGGGTCATGAATTAAGCAGTCCGACTGAGATCTTCAGCAACTTCCTCTTCCATACCAGCAACATTACCCATTTTAATTTCTCAAAGAATCTTCTTGTATGCAGCATCACCAATAGAGGACTTGTAGAATTCAATCTTCTCACCAGGCCAAGTATCCAATTCATGCTTAGTTGTTTTGAAGAAAACCTCAGCTTCAGCGAACAACTTCTCTAATATCATATCCTTAATTCTTTGTAGCTCTTATCTATAGACTTGATCATAAATCTTCCCATAAGCTTGATTCTGAGTTAACTTATGCTCAATCATAACAGATTTCACCATTGATTTAGCTTTGTTACTGGACTCAATGGCAACCATGTTACTACTATGAGCAATTTGCCTCTCAAATTTAGTAATCTTTAGCCTCAAGTCATCCACAGAAGACTTCTTTACCAATTCCTGCATCTTTATACAATAATAGTCCATCACTTCCTTTGGCCACTTCTCCCTTTCTTGTATACTGATATGTAAATTCTTCTCACAAGCTTCATCAATTCTAGTCATCAAAGCATCACAATCAATCTCTCGCTCAACATCAAAATCATCAGTCAACACAGAAAACATATTATTTGAACCACCTTCATTCTTGTTACTAAACTTTTTCTTCACATTCTTTCTACCATCATCCAAATTTCCACTATTCATGCCATCTGTATCATTAACACCACTACCATTCGTATCAACATCCATTTCATTCTTGCTATCATTCTTCTTTCCATTTGCATTACCACTATCATTCACAACTTTACTATTTTTCCTAACATGAACAAAACGGAAATTGTCATTCTTATAAACCCTTTGGTCACCAAAGCCTCTACCACCAAACCCACCTCTTCCTCTGCCACCAAAACCTCCTCTGCTACTTCCCTTACCAAAATTATACCTCTGTCTATTAAAACCAACATTTCCACTTTCATTTCCATTCCTAGTATACCTCCTATTGTTAACTGTCTGCCATTCACCCCCATTATTATTAGCACCCCCACTAACATTATGAGATCTAACCTCTACCCTCTGAATCTTTTCAGCATCTGATAAGACCCTACTAGAACACTTATCATAATTGTGGCCAAAAACCTTGTAATGAGAGCAAATAAGTGGCTTCCACGGATACTCAACCCTTAACTCCATAGACCTACCCAAACCCTTGTAACATACCTCAACATTATCCACAAGACTCTTAGCAGCTTCAACCTCAACTAGAACTCTAGCAAAACTTGCCCTGCCATAAGCTTTTTCACACATAGAAGTGGTAATCCTATCCATGATAATAGGATTCCCAATTCTACTAGTAATCCTGCTAATGCCTTCTACATTCCATGCTTCTAAAGGAACATTCATTATTTTAACCCATAATGGGACCTTAGATGGCTTAGGCTTAACCATACATAGACCAGCTTCCCATTTTTGAACAAACAATGGTTTACCATCCACTAACCAAGGACCATTTTCAAGAACAAACTGCATACCCTCATAAGACTTTTTTTTCTGGGTAAGGGGGAATACCACGGTAAAATATATTAACTACACCAAAAAAACATTAAGTACAATGGCATGTCATATGATATAGTGGTTGTTCAAGCTTATGCTTGAGGTTAATGTGGCACTTCAGTCACATTCCATTGTACTTATTGGCCTTTTTTGGGAATTAATATATTTTACCAGGGTTGAGTCCCCTTTACCCAAAAAAAAAGCTTGAACATCCACTAAGCCATTTGTGACATGCCACAAAACAGCTAAACTAAACAAAATACAGTAACAATAGCCCCAATAGGAAAAAACCATCGAATCGAGCACGTATCACCAAACCTATCCCATAGCTGCACATCAGGAGTTAAATTTGAAGAAATATAAACCACACTCATTCATAACAATCTTATCCAAATAATAAGCCCTCCACATTCTTCTCAAGTGACCAAGAATCTCCCTGTGACTCATCTTTAATCCCACAAAATACCCAACCAAAGTCATCACCCAGGCCTTACTTCCTCCGTCAATAACAGGGTCCATATCCACAACCTCTATACCTAATTCATTAACTCTAGCAGGAATACATTTTAACTTATTATTACCACTTTGACTCATACCCTGAACTGCACTAATAAAAGAACCAGGCTTCTTTCTACCACTTCCATCCCTTATTTCTTCATCATTAAAAGCACCACTACCATTCTTACTAACACTACCCACCTTAGGCCATTTATCAGCTTTATTAAAGAGAAATCAGCACCAACAGACTTTCCACCATCAACTAAAACTTCCCCTCTCTTCAAAATCATAGAAATACTCTCAAGACTGATCCTAGGACGAAGAATAGGATTCTCCTCCACAGGAACAGGCATAGGACCTAATTCATTAATATTTCCCAACCCAGAACCACTAGCCTCAGATATATTATTACTTCTAGGATTACTTTTACACAAATCACTTACAATTTCATTCTCCAAATCCATTTGAGCATCCCTCTCAGACACCGAATCTCCACAGCTCCTTGAATCCACACTATGACCATCAGAATAAGCATTCGAATCCATATCTCCATCAACCCATCCTCCCTGGGCTCACCTCCCTCACTCTCTTCACCACCAACCTCCAATCCCTCCATTTCCTTCGCAGAACCATTCCCTTTCCCAGCTTTAAATGAAACTCTTCAACCGAGGCTTAGCAATCAAGCAATAACAAACAATAACCATCATAAAACATTGGTGCATAAACAGAAGCCATCTCTATCTTCACGACATTTATCAGAGCAGATCCGCAATAGCTTAGTATGGGGGATTTTGGTATGTGCTTAAATACACATACCTTTTACCTATTAAAACAAGCTAAAAAGACCAATAATGACCAAAAATACATGAGAAATACAGTGTATTCGTTTGTATTGTAAATTGTGTCTTGCAGGTATGGATATATTATAAAAGGGACAAAAACAAAGCCAAACAGACAAAACCGAGCACGAGAATGGAAAGAGCACGAGAAACCAAAGCCGAAGGCGTATACATCCTTAATGGGCCAACCCGTACCCATTTTATTAGGCCGGGTCAGCCCATTTACCTTTGTATCTATAAATCTAAGCTTAAACCTATTTACAAAACCTTTAAATCCAATCCACTAAGCCTTGGCCCATTTGATAAACCAAAGGCCCAAACCCACTTAAACATATTCCCGTTAAATCCATTCACCGTTAGTCCCTGGATAATTACACCGTTAGTCCTTATGGTATTCTCACCGTTAGTCCTAAACCTAACGACCCCCTTAAACTCCCCCTAACCTCGTTAGCCCCAAACACCCCCATTTTAAACAAATACAAACTAAACAACCAAACACCCGCCAAACCCTATTATTACTATTCACGCACCATCCCCCCCATTTACCCAGCACCCTCACTTAACCCACTCTTACCCTGCCTTCTAAAAGCCTGCCACCTGACACATGACGCAAGCAATGATGTAAATGGAATGATAGCTTGGCGATCCCAAGCATTTCTATTGGTGGATAGGACGTGGCACTTAATCCAAGGGCTAAGGATGATTCATATTGAGGCGGTTTGGAATCAATGGTTGAGATTAGAAGCTGTGGACGCTCCTGAAGCTCTAGATACTTCTGCTCATGGCTATAAATGGAGCTCTCCTTCACACAGTTTAGAGGTGGGGCTTTATATAGTTGTAGTGGCTTGTTTTAGCTTATTTAGTAATTTAGCTTAATGATCTTTTTATAAATGTAATTTCCTTATATCCTTGTAATCTCTTTAATAATAATAAAAAAGTTTAGTTTCATTTTTAGAGTTTAAATTCTGTTTTCCTTTTAATGCTATTATTGTGTTCAAAATGATTAAATAAGCTCAAATAAGCTCAATACTGTATAAGCTATCATTTAATTAGTTAAGTTTATTTTAAGCTTAACTAATTAAACTCATTACTCAAAAGGACCTTAAAAAGGGCATGTTAAGCTGTTTTGGATGATAAGCCAATTTGGGATGGGCTTATGGGTTTTACCACCTAATCTATAATAAGCTGGAGCTTGTAGATCAGCTCCTTGAGAGCTTATTTGCCCTTGTTTAGAGCAAAGGGCAAGGTACTCTTCTCCTTTTCTCATTTTAGCTTAAATCTGCTTATTGCTTATTTAGTGCTTATTTACTATTTAGAACTGCTTATTTATGCTTATTATTGTCTTTTATTGATATTTAGTGCTTATTGTTAGTTTATATCTCATTAGTTTAAACTTTTCATATAAAGTGTCTAAAAAACCAAAATATGTCTCTCTTTTTTTCTTAAAGGTAAATTTATTAAGAAAAGGCCCAAAAAAGGCAAAGTTTACACAAGGACCAAGCCAAAGAGATAATAAAAGTTAGGACACATCCCTAACTCACCTCAAAGGCAACAAAAAACAAAATGGCATTGGACAATCCCCAAGCTCATGATAACAACCCAAGCAAATACATAAAGAGTCTAAAACAGTTAACTGAGGGAGAAAGGTAAACTCTGAATCTACAGTGAAACCTGGGACCAACCAAATTCCACTGAACCATCACCATCTACCAACTCCAACTCAGAAAACATAAAACTTAATACATATAGCAAATAACAAAATATATAAGAATTACAACCATAACACAAACCAATGCTAATCCAAATGACTTCAACCTTGACAACCCACTACCATCCATACAAAACAACAATGAAGGAACACCTACCTTACAAAACTTTCTAGGGAAAAACTCAAAGGGAAAAACCCTAAGAAAGGAAAAAAGAGAACAGCTCCACAGCAGAAACACCACATCAAGATAACCACAGCAGAATATCCACATCAAGACATAGAACAAGCAATGAGAACATCAATAACCATCACAAAACTTGGTGCATAAACAGAAGCCAAGCTCTATCTCATGACATTTATCAGAGCAGATCTCATAAAACATTAGAAAGCCCAAGCACACAACTTCATAGAAACCACAAAGATAAAGGAGAAACCTATCCAGCTACAAAACAACAATTGCAACAAGCAAAGAAAGCCACTCTTTTCAGGCCCTAAACCATGAATGAACAAAAGATCTCATAGGAGACATGGATCCACATCATTGTTGCCTATCTATGAACAACCCACAAACATCCAGTCTGAGCTAATAGTGAAAAAGGCCAATTTTCATAAATATAACCACATGAAACCTGCTAGAGTCTTAATAAGGACAAAGGTGATTTCCAAATCCTATTACAATCCCATTAATCCAGTCCACCATGGACCAGATGACCGCCAAAATAGAACCCTTATGATCATATCCTAACATTAAATCATATCATCATACAAGTCATGAACCATATCCCTATAATACTTACTTCTATCAATGGGAAGGCCCCAAATCTCAGAATCATCAATCACATCAGAGGTTTGTTTTAACTTTAGGCTTCTCAATCTAAGTCTAACAGTGCTAACCACAACCTCAATTAACTATCCCCAGATCTATCCATTTGTTGAAAAATCCTAGAATTTCTTTCCTGCCAAATGAAATAGATAGCAGCCCCAAAAACAAGTCTTTGAATGATACTCCAAATCTTATTACTAGCTGGCTTATTGGATATCCAAGAAATAACATTATCCCAAGCATTACTTATGTTTTCCATCTTACCCATAGGTTTTAATCTTTCCCACAATCTTCTGGAGTAAGCACAGGCAAAAAATAAGTGACTATGGGATTCATTTTCATTTCTACACAAATGACAAGATAAATCACTAACACTAAACGTGGATCGCATTTTTAGGGTTTCTTCCTATTAGGGTTTTATCCCTTTTAGGTTATTATTTGTCCTAATCGTTGTGGTGGTGTGAGTAGGGTTTTTTGAGATGGAAAAAGTTCGTAATACTTCTGCTACTCTTCGTAGCTGTTTGAAAGGATCACAGATTCGCAATATTGATGGTAAAATTGTAGGGAAAGATGGCAAACCTATGATGCCTATGCGACATGAAACAAGCAACGGTGGTACTGTTCATGAGGAAACTGTAACCGTCACAAAGTCTTTGAAGGATGATACTGATCGCACGTTCTTTGAGGCTTGGGAGGATCCCAATGTTGGAGCTATGAAGACAACATATGGTAATGACGCACATGAATCTAATGAAAACCCTAATTTGGCGTCAAAGAGGCAAGGATCGTTTGCTCATGTGTTGAATAACAATCCATCCAGCAAGTCCAAGTTTAGGTCTCTTCTTAATTCCGAAAAGGTGGAGAATGCTGATGTTGTGCTCCCATTGGCCACATTTACTGCTGCTCAACAAAGGTACGCCAACTCTTTAGTTGGGTATTTTGTGGGAAAGAACGTTGCTTTTCCTCTTGTTCAAAATTATGTCTCAAATACATGGAGTAAATTTGGATTTCAGAAAGTTATTAAGGACGAGGATGGTTTCTTCTTTTTCAAGTTTACTTCTTTATCTGGTTTGGAGCAGGTGTTAGAGCAAGGTCCATGGTTAATACGTAACATCCCTATTATTCTTACAAAATGGTCACCTAATCTTGTTTTGACTGAGCACCAATAAACCTGTAAAGACGAAAGAATTGAAGAAATCAGCTGAATCATTAGCACAAGATGGTTTAACATTACGAATAGCAGATCGTAATGGTTTACCATCAATGTTACGAATTCTTGACGCCAACCCAGACAGCGTTGGCTTACCAATGTTATCCATAGCTTCCATCTCTCACCAATCAAACTCACAACAGCAACTCCAAAAACAAAACCCTAATTAGGTTTTCAAACGATACACACTCGAGCGTCTAACCAACTTCCATATCTGATGACATATAAGCCAGAGGCCAAACTAAACTCATCTTAACCTCTCTTGAGAATTTAAGGAGAGACCACATCACCATAACATAACATAAGTAAATCATCTGCAAAATAGAGACTAGTAATTTTAAGCTTACTACAACCCGTATGATACTTAAACCTACTATCCCTTTTAATTTGTCTCTTAACCATAAGGTTTAAAACCTCCATTACAAGGGTAGACAGGTAGGGTGATATTGGATCACCTTGTCTTAGACCCCTTTTTGCCTTAAAAAACCCATGAGATTCCCCATTAACACAAACAAAAAACGAAGCAGTCTTTAAACAAACCATAATCCAATTAATCATAACAGGATGAAAACCGAACTCCTTAAGGCAAAACTCTAGAAAAGACCAACTAACAGTATCATAAGCCTTCATAATGTCAATCTTAAAAGCACAACAACCAATAACATATTTCTAATTATATCCTTTTAAAATTCCTGGGCTAAAAAGATGTTATCACTAATCTGTCTACCCGGTATAAAGGCACTTTGATTTACATCTACAAGCTCACTTAGGACAGTTATAAGCCTATTTGTAATCACCTTACTAATTCTCTTATACACAATGTTACAACAGGAAATCGATCGGTAATCAATGACTCTAGCAGGGGTTTTGGATTTAGGAACAAGAGATATTAAAGTTGTGTTAAACTCACCCAAGAGCTTCCCACTAGTGAAAAATTCTTTGATTGCAGCACACACATCATTGCCAATCACCATCCAAGCAGCCTTGAAAAACTTTGAAGAAAACCCATCAGGTCAGACGCTTTATTAAATTCAATTCTAAAGATGGCCTCTTGAATTTCTTCATTAGTAACATCTTTAATCAGCTCCATAGCTTTATCAGCATCAAGTCTTTTAGTGAATAAACTAACAGCATCCTCCACTTCATAAACAACATCCTGAGTACCTAATTTTTTTTCAAAATGAGACACAAACATATTAGTGACATTATCACCATAATGAGCATTCCCAGAGTCGTCAAGAACCATCTCAATTCTGTTTCTACTAGTCCTTCCCTTCACGACACTGTGGAAATAAGAGCTATTAAAGTCACCATCCCTTAACCATTCGATCTTCGTCTTCTGCTTTAACAATTTTTCCTCATCCAAAGCTGCTTCCCTATAAGCACTGTAGTACACCATTTCTTCTTCTTTGAGCACAACATTAGTAGGGTCTTTATCCAGGTTACATTGAATCTTAGATAATTCATCTTTTAAAACTTTAACCTTCTCAAACACGTTACCATTTCTTCTATTCATCTGTCTCATATATTTCTTCATATTCTTAAGCTTCCTAGCCAACTTAAACATCTTATACCCCTTAACATCAATATCCCAATTTTCCCTAACTATATCAACAAAATCAGCCTTATCCGCAAGGAAGTTAGCAAATCTAAAGGATCTAGATCTTCTAACAGCAAGATCAGGAATTGTCAAAATAGCAGGAGAATGATCAGAAGTCAAATAAGGCATAAAAACAGCAAAACTATTAGCGTACTTACTAATGAAATGAGCATTACCCATAATCCTATCCAATTTCTTTAAGACCCCCAATTCAGGATTCCTCATCTTCTGAATCCAGGTATAAAACAGCCCAGTCATATTAATATCTTCCAGCTCAAGACTATCAATACATTCTCTAAAATCTTTGATACCCGCACCCTGAATATTTAACCCATTCGAGTTTTCATTAAACCTCAAGACAGCATTGAAGTCCCCTAAAACTACCCAAGGATTATTATTAACGAAACCCTTATGCTCTACAAGATCTCTCCACAGCCTAGTCCTAGCTTTAGGAGAAATTTCACCATACACAACTGAGACGAAAATCATCTTATTATCTCTAAAAGAATTAATCAAAAAATGCATAGCTTGATCATTTTGAGAAAGTAATTTAGCAGAAATAACTAATGGGTCCCAACCCACAGCTATTCTACAACCCTTAACACTATCCACAGAATTTGAGACCCATTCCCAAACTCCAAACACCTCATTACAGACCTTATTAACAAATTTCTTTCTTAGTTGAGTTTCAATAACACCAAAAAAACTTATACTATTGTCTTTAATAAAAGTTTTTACCTCACCCTGCCTAAGAGTATTGCATATACCCTTGACATTCCAAGTAGCAAGTTTCACAGTCATTAAACAATATGGGATGGAACATTCATGTCCTGCTCCTGACATGGATCATTATTCATAACATTAGCAATCTCTTCTTGGGCCATAAACTGAGCAGTGCCACTTTGATCTTCAGCAACCTCCTCATCAATGTCTGCATTATTAGAAATTCTAATTTGATGCAGAAATTTCTCATAAGCAGCAGCACCAATAGACACTTTGTAGAATTCAATTTTTTCATCAGGCCACGTATCCAATTCATGCTTAGTGAAAATCTGCCCTGTTTTGACAAACAACTCAGCTTCAGCTAACAATTTCTTTAATATCATATCCTTGATTCTTTCCAACTCATCCCTAAAGATTTGATCATACATTTTCCCAAATGCTTGATTTTCAGACAACCCTTGCTCAATCATAACAGACTTGACCATAGATTTAGCCTTAACTCTAGATTCACTGGTCACCACATTATGACTATGAGCAATCTGTCTTTCCAAATTCTCAATCTTTAACTTCAAATCATCAACATCAGACTTTTTAACAAGTTCCTGCAATTTTAGTTTATAATAATTCATCACCTCTCCAGGCCATTCTTTCTTTTCTTGCATGCTAATATAAATGCCCTTCTCACAAGCCTCATCAATTTTAGCTTTCAAATAATCCCATTCCAAATTTTCCTCAATCTCAATTTCCTCTGATAACATAGCAAACCTATTTTCAGAACTAGTCCCATCCTTCTTATTTATCTTCTTCCCACTGCCCACATTATTTATCATCCTAGAGTTATTATTGTCAGAATCAACCTCCATTCTACTTGTACCTTTATTTTTCTTACCCCTCTCAGCACCACCAACATTCACAGATTCCTTACCCTTGTTAACAGGAACAAACTGAACATTTTCATTCCTATAGAATCTTTGGTCGCCAAATCCTCTACCACCAAATCCGCCTCTTCCCCTTCCTGCAAAACCACCTCTACTACTACCCTCACCAGAACTAAATCTCTGTCTGTAAACACCAGTATTTCCACCATCATTCTTACTATTTCTTTTATTACTCACAGTCTGCCAATCACCACCATTATTATTACTACCCCCATCAGTTTTATGACTTTTAACCTCAACCCTTTGAGCCTTTTCAGCATCAGTTAAAACCCTACTAGTACACTTGTCATCATTATGGCCAAAAACCTTACAATGTGAACAAACAGGAGGCCTCCAAGGGTACTCAACCCTTAATTCCATTGACCTACCCAGAGCCTTGTAGCAAACTTCAACACTATCCACAAGACCCTTAGCAGCCTCAACTTCAACAAGAACACGAGCAAAACTTGCCCTACCATACGCCTTCTCACACATAGAATTGGTAATCCTATCCATGATAATAGGGTTACCAATTCTACTAGCAATCCTGCTAATGCCTTCTACATTCCATGCCTCTAAAGGAACATTCATTATTTTAACCCATAGAGGAACCTTAGATGGCTCAGGCTTAACCATGCATAAACCAGCTTCCCACTTCTGAACAAATAACGGTTTACCATCCACTAACCAAGGACCATTTTCAAGAACAAATTGCATACCCTCATCAGATTTAAACTTGAAAAAGTATAGACCACATTCATTCATAATTATCTCATCTAAGTGATAAGCTCTCCACATTCTCCTTAAATGGCCAAGAATTTCCCTATGACTCATTTTCAAACCCACAAAATATCCTACCAAAGTCATTACCCAAGCCTTACTACCTTCCTCAATAACAGGATCCATATCAACAACTTCTTTGCCTAACTCATTAATTCTACCAGGAATAAGCTTAAGTTTGTTATTACCAGACTTACTCATACCTTGAACAGCATTGACAAATGAACTAGCCTTCCTTCCATCTCCATTTTCCCCCATAGTTTCATCATTTATAGCACTAGTGCTGCCCACTTTAGGCCAATTCTCAGCCCTATTAACAGTATCAGCAACATTAGTATCATAACCACCACCAGATAACACCTCACCTCTCTTTAGAATCCTAGTACTACCCATAGTGTTTAACCTAGAGCTAAGAATGGGATCCTCATCAACAGGAACCGGCATAGGACCTAACTTATCCCTAATACCCAATCCAGAATCATTAACCTCAGACACATTATCAACCTTAAAAGATTTATTACCCAAATCACTTACCATGTTTTTCACTAAATCAGCCTGAGCATCCTTTTCAGAAACCGAATCCCCACAGCTCCTTGAATCCACACTCTGACCATCAGAAAATGCATTTGAATCCAAATCACCATCAAAACCATCATCCCTAAGCTCACCCCCTCACTTTCATCATCACCAAACACTAATCCCTCCATTCCTTTCGCTGAAATATTCCCTTTACCAGCCTTGAACGAAACTCTTCTAGAATGCTTCATCCCCGTACTCAACTGGGGCTTCCCAATAGAGCTACGAGTAATTTTCTTAGGTTTAATAAATTCATCCGATGCCTTAGCAGGCATCGATGAACTAGAGTTTTTTGATTCAGGATGTCTCATATTTAAAACGGAAATATAGAGAAAACTACATAATCAAAGGAATGATTAGCAGTTTATCAATTAGGGAAATGGATGAACAGTGTGTGAAAGTGTGTGTGCATAACGGTCATTTGAAATGAATTTAATGAGAGTAATAACAAACAAAAACCACAAAAAAAATTATACCAAAAAATAGATCATGAACAGTAGAACACAAATCTAAAATACCTGATAAAATTTCATGGTTGGATTTTAATTAGATGATGAAATACGTAATAATTTTTTTTAGAGAGAGAATACACAATGGTATTTTGTTTCGAGTAAAGGGTTTAAACTCGATGAAATGCTCAAATGATGACGAAAGTTATGTCTAGCAAATTTGCTCGCCAAAGGTATCTTGTTTCGGGTAAAGAGTTTATACCTGATGAAATGCTCAAATGTTGACTAAAGTTATGTCAAGCAAATTTGCTCGCCAAAGGTATCTTGTTTTGGGTAAAGGGTTTATACCCGATGAAATGCTCAAATGATAACGTAAGTTATACGAAGTAAATCTGCTCGCCAAAATTATATGGTTTTGGGTAAAGGGTTTATACCCGATGAAATGCTCAAATGATGCTAAAAGTTATGTCGAGCAAATCTGCTCGCCAAAGGTATCTTGTTTTGGGTAAAGGGTTTATACCGAATGAAATACTTAAATGATGACGAAAGATATCTCGAGCAAATCTGCTATCCAAAGGTACCTTGTTTTGGGTAAAGGGTTTATACCCAATGAAATGCTCAAATGATGACGAAAGTTATGTCAAGCAAATCAGCTCGCCAAAGGTATCTTGTTTTAGGAAAAAGGTATATATCAGATGAAATGCTCAAATGATGACGAAAGTTATGTCTAGCAAATCTGCTCTCCAAAGGTATCTTGTTTTGGGTAAAGGGTTTATAACTAATGAAATGCTCAAATGATGACGGAAGTTATGTCGAACAAACCTGCTCGCCAAAGGTATCTTGTTTTGGGTAAAGGATTTATACCCGATGAAATACTCAAATGATGACAAAAGTTATGTCGAACAAATCTGCTCACCAAAGGTATTTTGTTTTGGTTAAAGGGTTTTTACCCGATGAAATGCTCAAATGATGTCGAAAGTTATGTCGAGCAAATCTGCCCGCCAATGGTTTCTTGTTTTGGGTAAAGGGCTTTTACACAATGAAATGCTCAAATCATGACGTAAGTTATGTCGAGCAAATCTGCTTGCCAAAGGTATCTTGTTTCGGGTAAAGGGTTTATACCCGATGAAATGCTCAAATGATGCCGAAAGTTATGTCGAGAAAATCTTCTCGCTAAAGGTATCTTGTTTTAAATAAAGGGTTTATACCCGATGAAATTCTTAAATGGTGATAAAAGTTACGTCGAGCAAATCTGCTCGCCAAAGGTATCTTGTTTTGGGTAAAGAGTTTATAACGGATGAAATGCTCAAATGATGACGAAAGTTATGTCGAGCAAATCTGCTCTCCAAAGGTATCTTCTTTTGGGTAAAGGGTTTATACCTAATGAAATGCTCAAATGATGACAAAAGTTATGTCGAGCAAATTTGCTCGCCAAAGTATCTTGTTTTGCGTAAAGGGTTTATACCGGATGAAATGCTCAAATGATGACGAAAGTTATGTCATGCGAATCTGCTCTCCAAAGGTATCTTGTTTTTGGTAAAAGGTTTATAGTTGATGAAATGCTCAAATGATGACGGAAGTTATGTCGAACAAATCTGCTCGCCAAAGGTACCTTGTTTTGGGTAAAGGGTTTCTACCCGATGAAATTCTCAAATGATGATGAAAGTTATGTCGAGCAAATCTGCTCGCCAAAGGTATCTTGTTTTGGGTAAAGGGTTTATACCGGATGAAATGCTCAAATGATGACGAAAGTTATGTCGAGCAAATCTGCTCTCCAAAGGTATCTTGTTTTGGGTAAAGGGTTTATACCCAATGAAATGCTCAAATTATGACGAAAGTTATGTCGAGTAAATTTGCTCGCCAAAGTATCTTGTTTTGGGTAAAAGGTTTATACTGGATGAAATGCTCAAATGACGACGAAAGTTATGTCGAGCAAATCTGCTCTCCAAAGATATCTTGTTTTGGGTAAATGGTTTATCGCTGATGAAATGCTCAAATGATGACGGAAGTTATGTCAAACAAATCTGCTCGCCAAAGGTATCTTGTTTGGGTAAAGGGTTTATACCCGATGAAATGCTCAAATGATGATGAAAGTTATATTTAGCAAATCTGCTCGCCAAAGGTATCTTGTTTTGGGTAAATGGCTTATACCCAATGAAATAATCAAATGATGACTTAAGTTATGTCGAGCAAATCTGCTCGCCAAAGGTATCTCGTTTTAGGTAAAGGGTTTATACCTGATGAAATGCTCAAATGATGACGAAAGTTATGTCGAGCGAATCTTCTCGCCAAAGGTATCTTGTTTTGGATAAAGGGTTTTTTAACACCCCCAAATTTATAGTATCTCCGGGTCCGATCATGGGGTGTTAATAATAAGTACAACAGTCATAATTATATAGAACGACTCATAAAGAGACGTTGATAAACATTTCCATTCCAAAATATGAGTTTTAGAGTGCAGTTTGGTCCCAATCAAACATAAACATAACAACCCGTCTTAACAAAAGGTAAAAACATTGTTCGAGGAATGGAAATTTTATAACTTAACAAAAACATTTGCACGCGCCATTTCCTCCTCTTTATTCCAGCTCCAAGTCATTAGCCCTGATTACCTGAGATAAACATGCTTAAAAAGTCAACAAACATTGAGTGAAATTCATAGGTTTAATGAAACAGTAAGATTAGAACACAAACATTTAATCATTGAAGAAACTTGTGGATCAAACAAGTTTTATATATATAATTAAGCATTGAGCCCGTGACAACCGAAACCTTTGACCATAAAATATAGTTTGCCCCTTTCGATAAGGTATTAACGCCTTATACCTATACATCTCAGATAATATATCCGTTGCAAGTGGGTGATCCAAAAGGATTCATACCCCGGACGGGGAGTCACCCCAATAGGCCTATTTATTACCATAGCGTCCACCCATCACAGGCAGTTGACGGTTCCATGATATTAGGGTCTTTAGCGATAGGTACTCAATTATAAGCATATTATTCGGGTCCAGGATACGAAAAACTATTTGTGTTCTATTTTAAAAAGTAAAGCATGCATCCCCATCGCTGGTTTTTAAGAAAACAAGGAAGTAGAAAGGCGAGGCTATGAACTCACCATGAAAAGAAGTGTCAATCGAGAAATCACGTGAAAAAGAAGGAAGCGACAAGTTAAACTCGACCTATAAGAAAAATAATCAATCATGTTTTAGGAATTAACTTTAATAACATAAGTATACTTTTACATATAACACAATACATGATTAACATGTATATATAATCTTACATGTATAAAAATTCCATGTCGAGAATCCAAAATAACTTAAAATGAAATGCTCAAATGATGACGAAAGTTATGTCGAGCAAATCTGCTCGCCAAAGGTTTCTTGTTTTGGGTAAAGGGTTTATACCCGATGAAATGCACAAATGATGACGAAAGTTATGTCGAGCAAATGTGCTCGCTAAAGTCATCTTGTTTGGGGTAAATGGTTTATACCCGATGAAATGCTTAATTGATGACAAAGGTTATGTCGAGCAAATTTGCTCGCCAAAGGTATCTTGTTTTGTGTAAATGGTTTATACCCGATGAAATGCTCAAATGATGACGAAAGTTATGTCGAGAAAATCTGCTTGCCAAAGGTATCTTGTTTTAGGTAAAGGGTTTATACCTGATGAAATGCTCAAATAATGACGAAAGTTATGTCGAGCAAATATCCTCGTCAAGTTCTTGTTTTGGTGTAAGGGTTTATAGCCGTGAACTGCTCAATGTGACTAAGTTATGTCGAGCAAATCTGCTCGCCAAAGGTATCTTGTTTTGGGTAAAGGGTTTATACCCGATGAAATGCTCAAATGATGATGAAAGTTATGTCGAGCAAATCGGCTCGCCAAAGACATCTTGTTATGGGTAAAGGGTTTATACCCGATGAAATGCTTAATTATGAATTTGAAAGTTATTGTCGAGCAAATTTGACGTGCCTCAAAGGTAATCTTGCTTTGGGTAAAGGGATTATGCCCGATAAAAGATGCTTAAATGATGCGATAGTCTTGTCGTTGCAAATCTGCTTGCAAAGGTATCTTGTTTTGGGTAAAGGGTTTATACCCGATGAAATGCTCAAATGATGATGAAAGTTATGTCAAGCAAATTTGCTCGCCAAAGGTATCTTATTTTGGGTAAAGGTATTATACCCGATAAAATGCTTAAATGATGACGAATGTTATGTCGAGCAAATCTGCTCGCCCAAGGTATCGTGTTTTGGGCGGGGTAATGGGTTTGGCCCGATGAAATGCTCAAAGAATAACGAATGTATCTGAAAGCTAAATATGTCGCTAATGGTTTGGGTAAAGGGATTATACTCGATAAAATGCTCAAATGATGACGAAAGCTATGTCGAGCAAATATGCTCGCCAAAGGCATCTTGTTTTGGGTAAAGGGTTTATACAAGATGAAATGCTCAAATAATGACGAAAGTTATGTCAAGCAAATTTGCTCGCCAATGGTTTTGGTAAAGCATTTATACCCGATGAAATGCTCAAATGATGACGAATGTTATGTCGAGCAAATTTGCTCGCAAAAGGTATCTTGTTTTGGGTAAAGATTTATACCTAATGAAATGCTCAAATGATGACGAAAGTTATGTCGAGCAAATCTGATCGCCAAAGGTATCTTGTTTTGGGTAAAGGGTTTATACCCGATGAAATGCTCAAATGATGACGAAAGTTATGTCGAGCAAATCTGCTCGCCAAAGTCATCTTGTTTTGGGTAAAAGGTTTATACCCGATGAAATGCTCAAATGATGACGAAAGTTATGTCGAGTAAATTTGCTCGCCAAAGGTATCTTGTTTTAGGTAAAGGGTTTATACCCGATGAAATGCTCAAATGATGACGAAAGTTATGTTGAGCAAATCTGCTCGCGAATGGTTTGGGTAAAGGGTTTATACCCGATGAAATGCTCAAATGATGACGAAAGTTATGTCGAGCAAATCTGCTCGCCAAAGGTATCTTGTTTTGGGTAAAGGTTTTATACCTGATGAAATGCTCAAATGATGACGAATGTTATGTCGAGCAAATCTGCTCGCCAAAGGTATCGTGTTTTGGGTAAAGGGTTTGTACCCGATGAAATACTCAAATGATGACGAAAGTTATGTCGAGCAAATCTGCTCGCTAATGGTTTGGTTAAAGGGGTTATACCCGATAAAATGCTCAAATGATGACGAAAGCTATGTCGAGTAAATCTGCTCGCCAAAGGCATCTTGTTTTGGGTAAAGGGTTTATACCCGATGAAATGCTCAAATGATGACGAAAGTTATGTGAGCAATCTGCTTGCCAATGGTTTGGGTAAGGGTTTATACCCGATGAAAATGCCCAAATGATTGACGAAAGTTATGTCGAGCAAATCTGATCGCCAAAGGTATCTTGTTTTAGGTAAAGGTTTTATACCTGATGAAAAGCTCAAATAATGACGAATGTTATGTCGAGCAAATCTGCTCGCCAAAGGTATCGTGTTTTGGGTAAAGGGTTCATACCCGATGAAATGCTCAAATGATGACGAAAGTTATGTCGAGCAAATCTGATCGCCAAAGGTATCTTGTTTTGGGTAAAGGGTTTATACCTGATGAAATGCTCAAATGATGACGAAATTTATGTCGAGCAAATCTGCTCGCCAAAGTCATCTTGTTTTGGGTAAGAGGTTTATACCCGATGAAATGCTCAAATGATGACGAAATTTATGTCGAGTAAATTTGCTCGCCAAAGGTATCTTGTTTTAGGTAAAGGGTTTATACCCGTTGAAATGCTCAAATGATGACGAAAGTTATGTTGAGAAAATCTGCTCGCGAATGGTTTGGGTAAAGGGTTTATACCCGATGAAATGCTCAAATGATGACGAAAGTTATGTCGAGCAAATCTGCTCGCCAAAGGTATCTTGTTTTAGGTAAAGGTTTTATACCTGATGAAAAGCTCAAATAATGACGAATGTTATGTCGAGCAAATCTGCTCGGCAAAGGTATCGTGTTTTGGGTAAATGGTTCATACCTGATGAAATGCTCAAATGATGACGAAAGTTATGTCGAGCAAATCTGATAGCCAAAGGTTTCTTGTTTTGGGTAAAGGGTTTATACCCGATGAAATGCTCAAATTATGACGAAAGTTATGTTGAGCAAATCTGCTCGCTAAAGTCATCTTGTTTTGGGTAAAGGGTTTATACCCGATGAAATGCTTAATTGATGACAAAGGTTATGTCAAGCAAATTTGCTCACCAAAGTCATCTTGTTTTAGGTAAAAGGGTTATACCTGATGAAATGCTCAAATGATGACGAAACTTATGTCGAGCAAATTTGCTCACCAAAGGTATCTTGTTTTGTGTAAATGGTTTATACCCGAAAAAATGCTCAAATGATGTCGAAAGGTATGTCGAGTAAATCTGCTCGCCAAAGGCATCTTGTTTTGGGTAAAGGGTTTATACCCGATGAAATGCTCAAATGATCACGAAAGTTATGTCGAGCAAATCTGCTTGCCAATGGTTTGGGTAAAGGGTTTATACCCGATGAAATGCTCAAATGATGACGAAAGTTAGGTCGAGCAAATCTGCTCGCCAAAGGTATCTTGTTTTAGGTTGAGGTTTTATTACCTGATGAAAAGCATCAAAATAATGACGAATGTTATATGTCGAGCAAATTGCTCGGCAAAAGGTATCGGGTTTTGGGTTAAAGGGTTTCATCCCGATGAAATGCTCAAAGATGACGAAAGTTATGTCGGAGCAAATCTGATCGCCAAAGGGTTTTTGTTTTGGGTAAAGGGGTGTATTCCCCGATGAAATGGCTCAAATGATGACGAAAGTTATGTGAGCAAATCTGCTCGCTAAGTTATCTTGTTTGGGTAAAGGGTTTATACCGATGAAATGCTAATGATGACAAAGGTTATTGTCAAGCAAATTTGCTCACCAAAGTCATCTTGTTTTTAGGGTAAAAGGTTTATACTGTATGAAATTGTCTCAAATCAAATGATGACGAAAGTTATGTCGAGCAAATCTGCTCGCCAAAGGTATCTTGTTTTGTGTAAAGGGTTTATACCCGATGAAATGCTCAAATGATGACGAAAGTTATGTCGAGCAAATCTGCTCGCCAAAGGTATCTTGTTTTGGGTAAAGGGTTTATACCTGATGAAATGCTCAAATGATGACGAAAGTTATGTCGAGCAAATATGCTCGCCAAAGGTATCTTGTTTTGGGTAAAGGGTTTATACCCGATGAAATGCTCAAATGATGATGAAAGTTATGTCGAGCAAATCGGCTCGCCAAAGACATCTTGTTATGGGTAAAGGGTTTATACCCGATGAAATGCTTAAATGATGATGAAAGTTATGTCGAGCAAGTTTGCTTGCCAAAGGTATCTTGTTTTGGGTAAAGGGATTATGCCCGATAAAATGCTTAAATGATGACGATAGTCATGTCGTGCAAATCTGCTTGCCAAAGGTATCTTGTTTTGGGTAAAGGGTTTATACCCGATGAAATGCTCAAATGATGACGAAAGTTATGTCGAGCAAATCTGCTCGCCAAAGGTATCTTGTTTTGGGTAAAGGGTTTATACCCGATGAAATGCTCAAATGATGACAAAAGTTATGTCGAGCAAATCTGCTCGCCAAAGGTATCTTGTTTTGGGTAAAGGGTTTATACCCGATGAAATGCTCAAATGATGACGAAAGTTATGTCGAGGCTAAATATGTCGCTAATGGTTTGGGTAAAGGGATTATACCCGAAAAAATGCTCAAATGATGACGAAAGCTATGTCGAGCAAATATGCTCGCCAAAGGCATCTTGTTTTGGGTAAAGGGTTTATACCCGATGAAATGGTCAAATAATAACGAAAGTTTTGTCGAGCAAATCTGCTCGCCAATGGTTTGGGTAAAGGGTTTATACCCGATGAAATGCTCAAATGATGACGAAAGTTATGTCGAGCAAATTTGCTCGCCAAAGGTATCTTGTTTTGGGTAAAGGTTTAAATACCTAATGAAATGCTTAAATGATGACGAAAGTTATGTCGAGCAAATCTGCTCGACAATGGTTTGTGTAAAGGGTTTATACCCAATGAAATGCTCAAATGATGACGAAAGTTATGTCGAGCAAATCTGCTCGCCAACAGTTCATTTGGTTTTGGGGTAAGAGGTTTTATACCGTGAAATGCTCAAATGATGACGAAAGTTATGTCGAGTAAATTTGCTCGCCAAAGGTATCTTGTTTTAGGTAAAGGGTTTATACCCGATGAAATGCTCAAATGATGACGAAAGTTATGTTGAGAAAATCTGCTCGCGAATGGTTTGGGTAAAGGGTTTATACCCGATGAAATGCTCAAATGATGACGAAAGTTATGTCGAGCAAATCTGCTCTCCAAAGGTATCTTGTTTTGGGTAAAGGTTTTATACCTGATGAAATGCTCAAATGATGACGAATGTTATGTCGAGCAAATCTGCTCGCCAAAGGTATCGTGTTTTGGGTAAAGGGTTTGTACCCGATGAAATACTCAAATGATGACGAAAGTTATGTCGAGCAAATCTGCTCGCTAATGGTTTGGTTAAAGGGGTTATACCCGATAAAATGCTCAAATGATGACGAAAGCTATGTCGAGTAAATCTGCTCGCCAAAGGCATCTTGTTTTGGGTAAAGGGTTTATACCCGATGAAATGCTCAAATGATGACGAAAGTTATGTCGAGCAAATCTGCTTGCCAATGGTTTGGGTAAAGGGTTTATACCCGATGAAATGCCCAAATGATGACGAAAGTTATGTCGAGCAAATCTGATCGCCAAAGGTATCTTGTTTTAGGTAAAGGTTTTATACCTGATGAAAAGCTCAAATAATGACGAATGTTATGTCGAGCAAATCTGCTCGCCAAAGGTTATAGTTGTTTTGGGTAATGGGTATCATACCCGTTGATATGCTCAAATGATGACGAAAGTTATGTCGAGCAAATCTGCTCGCCAAAGGTATCTTGTTTTGGGTAAAGGGTTTATACCTGATGAAATGCTCAAATGATGACGAAAGTTATGTCGAGCAAATCTGCTCGCCAAAGTCATCTTGTTTTGGGTAAAGGGTTTATACCCGATGAAATGCTCAAATGATGACGAAAGTTATGTCGAGAAAATCTGCTCGCCAAAGGTATCTTGTTTTGGGTAAAGGGTTTATACCCGATGAAATGCTCAAATGATGACGAAAGTTATGTCGAGCAAATCTGCTCGCCAATGGTTTGGGTAAAGGGTTTATACCCGATGAAATGCTCAAATGATGACGAAAGTTATGTCGAGCAAATCTGCTCGCCAAAGGTATCTTGTTTTGGGTAAAGGTTTTATACCTGATGAAATGCTCAAATGATGACGAATGTTATGTCGAGCAAATCTGCTCGCCAAAGGTATCGTGTTTTGGGTAAAGGGTTCATACCCGATGAAATGCTCAAATGATGACGAAAGTTATGTCGAGCAAATCTGATCGCCAAAGGTATCTTGTTTTGGGTAAAGGGTTTATACCCGATGAAATGCTCAAATGATGACGAAAGTTATGTCGAGCAAATCTGCTCGCTAAAGTCATCTTGTTTTGGGTAAAGGGTTTATACCCAATGAAATGCTAAATTGATGACGAAGGTTATGTCGAGCAAATTTGCAAACCAAAGTCATCTTGTTTTAGGTAAAAGGTTTATACCTAATGAAATGCTCAAATGATGACGAAAGTTATGTCGAGCAAATTTGCTCACCAAAGGTATCTTGTTTTGTGTAAATGGTTTATACCCGATGAAATGCTCAAATGATGACGAAAGTTATGTCGAGAAAATCTGCTCGCCAAAGGTATCTTGTTTTGGGTAAAGGGTTTATACCCGATGAAATGCTCAAATGATGACGAAAGTTATGTCGAGCAAATCTGCTCGCCAATGGTTTGGGTAAAGGGTTTATACCCGATGAAATGCTCAAATGATGACGAAAGTTATGTCGAGCAAATCTGCTCGCCAAAGGTATCTTGTTTTAGGTTGAGGTTTTATTTTTGGGTAAAGGGTTTATAGCCGATGAAATGCTCAAATGATGACGAAAGTTATGTCGAGCAAATCTGCTCGCCAAAGGTATCTTGTTTTGGGTAAAGGGTTTATACCCGATGAAATGCTCAAATGATGACGAAAGTTATGTCGAGCAAATCTGCTCGCCAAAGGTATCTTGTTTTGGGTAAAGGGTTTATACCCGATGAAATGCTCAAATGATGACGAAAGTTATGTCGAGCAAATCTGCTCGCCAAAGGTATCTTGTTTTGGGTAAAGGGTTTATACCCGATGAAATGCTCAAATGATGACGAAAGTTATGTCGAGCAAATCTGCTCGCCAAAGGTATCTTGTTTTGGGTAAAGGGTTTATACCTGATGAAATGCTCAAATGATGACGAAAGTTATGTCGAGCAAATCTGCTCGCCAAAGGTATCTTGTTTTGGGTAAAGGGTTTATACCCGATGAAATGCTCAAATGATGACGAAAGTTATGTCGAGCAAATCTGCTCGCCAAAGGTATCTTGTTTTGGGTAAAGGGTTTATACCCGATGAAATGCTCAAATGATGACGAAAGTTATGTCGAGCAAATCTGCTCGCCAAAGGTATCTTGTTTTGGGTAAAGGGTTTATACCCGATGAAATGCTCAAATGATGACGAAAGTTATGTCGAGCAAATCTGCTCGCCAAAGGTATCTTGTTTTGGGTAAAGGGTTTATACCCGATGAAATGCTCAAATGATGACGAAAGTTATGTCGAGCAAATCTGCTCGCCAAAGGTATCTTGTTTTGGGTAAAGGGTTTATACCCGATGAAATGCTCAAATGATGACGAAAGTTATGTCGAGCAAATCTGCTTGCCAAAGGTATCTTGTTTTGGGTAAAGGGTTTATACCCGATGAAATGCTCAAATGATGATGAAAGTTATGTCAAGCAAATTTGCTCGCCAAAGGTATCTTATTTTGGGTAAAGGTATTATACCCGATAAAATGCTTAAATGATGACGAATGTTATATCGAGCAAATCTGCTCGCCCAAGGTATCGTGTTTTGGGTAAAGGGTTTGTACCCGATGAAATGCTCAAATGATAACGAAAGTTATCTGAAGCAAATCTGCTCGCTAATGGTTTGGGTAAAGGGATTATACTCGATAAAATGCTCAAATGATAACGAAAGTTATCTGAAGCAAATCTGCTCGCTAATGGTTTGGGTAAAGGGATTATACTCGATAAAATGCTCAAATGATGACGAAAGCTATGTCGAGCAAATATGCTCGCCAAAGGCATCTTGTTTTGGGTAAAGGGTTTATACAAGATGAAATGCTCAAATAATGACGAAAGTTATGTCAAGCAAATCTGCTCGCCAATGGTTTGGGTAAGGGTTTATACCCGATGAAATGCTCAAATAATGACGAAAGTTATGTCGAGCAAATTTGCTCGCCAAAGGTATCTTGTTTTGGGTAAAGGTTTAAATACCTAATGAAATGCTCAAATGATGATGAATGTTATGATGAGCAAATCTGCTCGCCAATGTTTTGGGTAAAGGGTTTGTACCCGATGAAATGCTCAAATGATGAAGAAAGTTATGTCGAGCAAATCTGCTCGCTAATGGTTTGGGTAAAGGGATTATACCCGATAAAATGCTCAAATGATGACGAAAGCTATGTCGAGCAAATCTGCTCGCCAAAGGAATCATGTTTTGGGTAAAGGGTTTATACCCGATGAAATGCTCAAATGATGACGAAAGTTATGTCGAGCAAATCTGCTCGCCAAAGGTATCTTGTTTTGGGTAAAGGGTTTATACCCGATGAAATGCTCAAATGATGACGAAAGTTATGTTGAGCAAATCTGTTCGCTAAAGCCATCTTGTTTTGGGTAAAGGGTTTATACCCGATGAAATGCTAAATTAATGACGAAGGTTATGTCGAGCAAATTTGCTCGCCAAAGTCATCTTGTTTTAGGTAAAAGGTTTATACCT
This sequence comes from Tanacetum coccineum, assembly GCA_026074375.1. Taxonomy (NCBI): domain Eukaryota; kingdom Viridiplantae; phylum Streptophyta; class Magnoliopsida; order Asterales; family Asteraceae; genus Tanacetum; species Tanacetum coccineum. The sequence continues at coordinate 58,622 of BQNB010024644.1, forward strand.
GATGAAATGCTCAAATGATGACGAAAGTTATGTCGAGCAAATTTGCTCACCAAAGGTATCTTGTTTTGTGTAAATGGTTTATACCCGAGGAAACACTCAAATGATGACGAAATTTATGTCGAGCAAATCTGCTCGCCAAAGGTATCTTGTTTTGGGTAAAGGGTTTATACCTGATGAAATGCTCAAATAATGACGAAAGTTATGTCGAGCAAATATCCTCGCCAAAGGTATCTTGTTTTGGGTAAGGGTTTATAGCCGATGAAATGCTCAAATGATGACTAAAGTTATGTCGAGCAAATCTGCTCGCCAAAGGTATCTTGTTTTGGGTAACGGGTTTATACCCGATGAAATGCTTAAATGATGACGAAAGTTATGTCGAGCAAATCTGCTCGCCAAAGGTATCTTGTTTTGGGTAAAGGGTTTATACCCGATGAAATGCTTAAATGATGACGAAAGTTATGTCGAGCAAATCTGCTCGCCAAAGGTATCTTGTTTTGGGTAAAGGGTTTATACCCGATGAAATGCTCAAATGATGACGAAAGTTATGTCGAGCAAATTTGCTTGCCAAAGGTATCTTGTTTTGGGTAAAGGGATTATACCCGATAAAATGCTCAAATGATGACGATAGTCATGTCGTGCAAATCTGCTTGCCAAAGGTATCTTGTTTTGGGTAAAGGGTTTATACCCGATGAAATGCTCAAATGATGACGAAAGTTATGTCAAGCAAATTTGCTCGCCAAAGGTATCTTGTTTTGGGTAAAGGTATTATACCCGATAAAATGCTCAAATGATCACGAATGTTATGTCGAGCAAATCTGCTCACCAAAGGTATCGTGTTTTGGGTAAAGGGTTTATACCCGATGAAATGCTCAAATGATGAGGAAAGTTATGTCGAGCAAATTTGCTCGCCAAAGGTATCTTGTTTGGGGTAAAGGGTTTATAGCCGATGAATTGCTTAAATGATGACGAAAGTTATGTCGGACATATCTGTTCGCCAAAGGTATCTTGTTTTGGGTAAAGGCTTTATAACTTATGAATTACTCAAATGATGACGAAAGTTATCTCGAGCAAATCTGCTCGCCAAAGGTATCT
>BQNB010024645.1:0-55969 GCA_026074375.1 Tanacetum coccineum
AAACGACTCAAGAGCTCGAAAACATGCAAGCTTAAACACTTCTTTACGTCCATCATTTAATAAAGTGAATTACATGCAATTTATAGAAAGTAACATATGTATTATTTCTATGCAATACAAAGACCCACATGGCCTACACCTTCTTCCTTTTTTGTTTTTCTGTCGAGCCCCCAACAGTGGAGTTGGTGGCCACTGTTATGGCTTCTTCTTCCACCAAACGCAGCCCTTAATAATTTATAGCTTGGTTTTCTTGTTAATCACGCATGGTTCTATGTTATAAGGTTAGTCACGAGGTAGATACAAGCCGAGACTAGGGTGTGGTTGTGTTTTTCGCAGCCCAAATGGTTGCAACAGTGGCAGTAGCCCACTGCGAAACCTACGGTTTCAACAATGACAGCAGCCCACTGTGTCATGTTTGGGTACAAGTATGGTACGCCTCATGGTGTCAAGTATTTACGAGGCCTAGATACGAACCAACGAGCAATATTTGCTCGTCTTCATCAGGGTCTGTGACGTTCCAAATCAACGAGCAAATGACTCGCTGTGGTTCGTCCCATGCTTCTTGGTTACGCCCATGTTACTAGTCGAGGTCACCACGTAAGAAACTCTTATGAAAATTACGTAAAATCCGAGTGTCTAATCGTTCCTAGTGAGCCAACGTAGTATATCACGTACATGTTTAAGGTTTTGCAACATTTCTTGGTTCGTTATTTGTTTCCACGCATGATCTGATGTACACTAGTTCTCTATGCGTCATTATTGTATGCATGGCACGACTTAAGTTTTTGCATGCGTACATACACGAGGGCCATGAATGGGTTGTACCATGCATTTCGTGCTTTTGTTATGCAAAGTCGAGGCTCTCGTCTAGCTTGCCACGGCTAGACGTGTTTTGGTTTTGGTCGTACGCTGGACTACAAAGATAAATGGCATAGTTAAAATATGAGGTGACTCACCGAGGTCCAAGTTTGCTAGCCAATGAGACGGGGTGATGGTGTCACGAAAGCTCGAACCTCCCTTGGTTTCTACCCAACGAAAACTCTAACTCGAACCGTGCTTACTTCCTACTTGTTTTTGTGAATGAATTGTGCCAGAAAAGAGAGTGCATGGCATCTCATTTATACAGGTAGTATTAGCTTGGTTTCCTAAAATTTTCAAATTGCATGTGACGGCGCATACTATTGGAGAATATGGCAATAGTGTTATTTCCTAATACTATTTGCCATCATTAGCTCTTCCTAACACTATTTGGGAATCCATACTATTCTTATCTCTCTTAAAATTAGTACCAGGTGATGAGACGTGCAATGGCATGTGAAGGCTTTGAAAAGAAAAGAGAGAAATGAGTAGGGTAGCCATGTACAGAATATTCGCGTGCTATCTAGAGAATAGCAATGCATGTTGTTCATAAAATGACTTTCTTTTGAGGTTAACGGTAAATTTTTACAAACTTTTGCGGTACATAATTCTTCTTAAGGAAAAGAGAAATCTAAATTTTTACGGGGTGCCACACTAATTCTAACGGGAAAAGGGGGTTTTCAGCCTAAGAGACTGGCACCGTTTGGTTGGTGTCTATAATCAATTCAAGGCACTTTTACCCACGCAAGTTAATTAACAAAAGATGAAAGAGCGGTCAAACCTTATATAAGAAAACTGTATTAACCATTATTAATCCGATTAGAACATTGGTTTGTTTATTTAGTGCAATGATTTCTTCTCTCAAGGTGTCATATCATTCTAAAGACTTAGGCGTTACATCATCCTAAGACCTAGACACATTAATTATGTCACAATTAAAGCATCCGCATAAAGCATCCTTATTTGCTGATTATAATCTATCTTAGGGATTAAAGCAATGGTGATCTTGTTAAACCCTAGCTCTTAGAGACTTTACCTACTTACCGCTTAATGGAAATTTATACACAAGTAGTCCACTTATAAATTGATAAACATAAACAAGCATTCAATGATAAATTAAGAAATCGAGATAAACAAATACCAAACATTCAGATCTTCATAATAATGGCTAATACCCGAAGGTATTAGCCTTCAAACGTCATAATAAATACAAGAGCAATTATTTAGCCAAGGTAAACTAATCGAGTTAACGAATGATACCAAAAACTGAACGATTACTAAAGTATATGGAATTACACGTTGTCTTCTATGGAATTGAATACGTTGCTCGACCTCTTCTGCTCTTTTTCTCCTCTGAAAATTGACTTTTGTGGTTTAGGTATTGAGAATTTGATTTAGCACACTTAAAACTTGTTTTTGAGTTTTGTATTTATATGGTCTGGAAGTCGGTTGGATACGACGTATCCAAGAGTTGGATACGGCGTATTAAGGATTTCTTGGAGTAGGGACCACGCTTGATATCTTCCAGAATATTATATTGATTCCATATCTTGAATACGGCGTATTGGATCCTCTGGATACGGCGTATTGATCTTTATTCTTGAGTGGTCTTTGGTGAGTATAGGCACGAATACGCCGTATCTTCCTTGATGGATATGGTGTATTGGTCTTCGAAATAGTAATCTTTAAAATATCTTCATTTAAGCTCCAGAATGCGCGCCTTTTGCTATCTTTCACCAATTACTCCATAATTACTGCAATTCTCAAATATAAACGATTAAGTAACAATTCTTTGCAATAACTATACAAAATGGGTTAATAACATGGGATAAATGATGCTATAAAATAGACGTTATTTGATGTCATCAAATATCCCCCCACTTGAATCCTACTTGTCCTCAAGTAGCCTTTAGAAGTTTATAAAAATGTATCCCTAAGGATATTTTCCGTTAAAGCACTTATTTGATCTATTACAAGTACACAACCAAACACCTCACGAAATAGGAAGATGAAAACACTCAAATCACTCAACTAATCTATGTGGTAACATGTAACTAATTCGCTCAATTGCTCGGTCGTGACGAGTATTCTATCATAAGCTTGGCAAGGATACACATCTCCACCACTAAAGCCAAGGAGTAACAAGTTTATAAAGGTAAATATGGGTTTTTGTATGGAAAGGCTTACGGTTGATCATTCTACAATCTTTCACCAGAAGTACCACTCCAACAAGGCAGCTGAAGCACACATACATGGCCGTAACGACGGAATAGACATGTGTGTTCGATCACATCCTCATTCGAATTTAACCAACGGTTAGGATGAAGAATGATATAGGGTAGGAACCTTCTAACTTTCACCAAAAGTCGTAAACCAACGAGGCAGCTAAGACATGCATACATGGCCGTAACGACGGAATAGACATGCACGCTCGAACAAGTCCTCATTCGCGTAAAACCAGCGGCTAATCATTAGGTGAGAGGGAAGTAAATTGTTATTAAATAAAAATCAAGAAACAAATAGATTAAGACTTAAGATACAAGTTGCTAGACACTTATTTCCTGACCGTTAACATGATAAAGACACAACTATTTACAACCTCTTGATCATGAGACAAAACAAGCAACCTAAGTTGTGGTGTTTCCTGTAATACGGAATCAATCCTTCCCAATCTTCCTAAAACTTTACATAGTCTACAAGGCAAGTGGCGATATCTTCCACTTTATACAATAGAAATGACTCTTATGGTGGTGAACATGAAGTCATCCCTGGCATAATGCCAAAACATCTTGTTTCTCCTTAGAATTGCTTGATCCTTTGCCATGAAGTAGTCGACAATGACTTTGGTGTAACGTGGATAATACATGTCATTGTTCTTTTTAGAATTCTTGTTCTCCACTTGAAATACCAAGTCTTCCCACAATAGATAGACATAGTCAACCTTCTTGTTGTGATACATGCTCCAAAGAATTTGATCACGTGATAGGAGAAGACTTTCTAGAGCAGTCGTCTTTCCACTTAGACACTTGTTGATTATGGCAGCAAATGATCTCCATGGTTGATGCATGTGATTGACATTGACATTAGATAAAAACTTGATTTCACCAGTGTGTCCAAGATCTCTGATAAAAGATAGAATATCCTCTTCAAGTGGAGGTTCTTCAATTTTTGACCAGGGAGTTTAGGGAAAATGTTGAGCAAATCTCTAAAGGTGTCAACATTAATAGTATGACTTTTGCCATTCAACTTAAACCTAAGTGAAGAATGATGTCTAGTAACAGTGACCCAGAACTCTTGCATGTATATCTCAGGAACATCAGCAGAGATCTCGAATGCATTGTAGAATGAAGTGAGTTTGAGAGTATCTAGCACCACTTGAAGAGTAGGTTCCTTGGATTTGAGATTGGAGCTCAGTCGGAGATTGCTTTTTCCTATCTTGAGACGGTTTTCAGGTGCGACAAGAGCATCATCCAACTCCTTTTGTTGTTCTTTTGTAGTGTTCATGATTCTGCTAAGATCAATACAGTTTATGTATAACCAATTTTATACAATATACTATAGAGACCTATTGAGAGAGCACATAAAGTTGATTCATCATGTGAACAATGCTTTAGAAACTTTAAGACTTTTTGCACTTATTAAGATCTATTCATCTAACAACAACAACTTAACTTAACTTGTTTAGAGTGAATAATTAATCAATTTTAATTATCTCCCTAAATAGGATTTTTAAATCATCTTTTAATTTGAAAATTTAATCTTAAGTGTTTTGGGTCTTAAAAGCAAAAATGATTTCTTAGGAAAATTGTTCGGCTCCTAATATAATCAAGTTGTTCGGTTCCTATAAGGCCTTAGTTGTTCGGTTCCTACAGGTTACAAGTTGTTCGGTTCCTACTACAAAATGTTGTTCGGTTCCTACTATAAAATGTTGTTCGGTTCCTTAAGACAATGAGTTGTTCGGTTCTGACTATCATTACAGTTGTTCGGTTCCGGCTACACACACAGTTGTTCGGTTCCTACTATTAATGTAGTTGTTCGGTTCCTTATAAACTGAGTTGTTCGGTTCCTTAATAACAACTAAGTTGTTCGGTTCTCAAAGCAAGATGAGTTATTCGATACCTAAAGAGACCAAGTTGTTCGATTCATATAACAAGTAGGTTGTTCTGTAACTTTCACCATCAAGATATTTTGAATGATGCAAACTTGTTTATATGACATTCTTAGCATGAGAACAACACTTAGGGACATTAACAACTACATTTAAGCCACAAAATCAAGAACATACACAAAAATGAGCACTTTTAAGCATTTTAGCACATTGATTCAATAAACTACAAACAATAGGGTAATATTATTAACCAAACATGTTCAAGAAGATGGTAACAAACTCCCTAACACAAAACCCACAAACTTTATACAATATTTCATATAAACCCTAATTTTCGCACCTAAGAATCACCAAGAACACTAGCAAATGATAACTATATTCAAAACTGTTTTAAACTAGTGCTAGGTACACCTAAAGATACAAAACCCCTCAATCAATTTAGAGTTTTAACCATTTTGATTTTTCAAGAACCCTAATTTGAGAATTAGGGATTTCAAGATCAATCTTTGGTAAAAAAACCAATTCTTTTGAGACGTGAGTAGTTTAGATGTAGGAGAACACTTTTCTTATTATACCTTAGGCTTGAAAAACACTTGAGAATGATGAATAGGTGATGACGATCGTGCGAATGAGAGTGGGAGGGAAAAATTTTTGTAAAGTGTGTGTTGTGTGTGAAAAGATACGGGGTGGTAGGGTGGGTTATAATACAAATAAGGTTTTTAACATATTTAGCCCCTCAAGTTTCAATACCCTTTTATTTTGCATAGATAAGTTTTCTAAGGCATATACAAGATAAACAAATAGCACATTTAGTCCCTAATGTTTAAACTATCATACCTATAGACTTAATTTTTGCAAAATATTCCCTAAGGCATAAACACATAATAATTAAGGCACACATAAGCTAAAGTTAATTAACTTTCCTTAATATTGATATTTTGTTATTGTTTAAAAACCTTTTTCCCTTTAAGCACAGTTTTATTATGAAGAAGAAATTTGACATTTTCTCCCCCTCAAACACTGACCCGTTTTCTATTTAAAGAGGTGTAGTCGTTGTTTGAGAAGACGAATGTCATTGAAAAAGCATTTTATGATGAAGCAATGTTATATTTTTGAAAAACAACAAACACAAAAATAAGATTTCTCTTATTTTAACACATAAGTGCACTGACACGTACACTTATGGGAATATAAGAAGCACGGGTTGTGATGCAAAGTAATCACAAGCCTTTGCATGGTCATAAAGTAGACCATGCCCGAGAATAAATTCCCGTTGAGAGGTCAAGTTTTCTTTTTGAAATACTTGCCTTTAAGATGATGTCCGGGTTACTATCTGAAATAATAGCAAGCCATTTGGCATGTTTTGAAAACATTTGTAACTTCTGCTCGAACTTCATTTACAGCCTCGTATCATTATTGAATGACATTTCTAAGACCGTAAATGCTATCGATTTTCAGAAGACATGCCTTTATTACCTCTTGTTAGGATCATTAAAAGTGTCGATTATGTGATTTTATGTTATTTAGTTATTAGTCTTTCTTTTGTTAATGTCAATGTAGTTTGTAATAAGGTGTATCATGCTAAAAGAATGAAATAGCATAATTACCAAAGTCTAGGGACTAGAAGTGTTAAGTTAGGAAAATAAAGGAAGGGAAGCCTCCTTCCCTCACCTATAAATACCCCCTCTAATCTTCATTAGAGGGTGATGCTTTGTAACTAACTCTTCTATTTTCCTTCCATTTTTAATATCATTTGAAATTTGAATACTTACCATCCTCTACTATTCTCTCTATGCTTCCATGATCGATATGTTTGATTCAAGATAAACGAGACCTATCAAGTGGTATAATTCGCCAATAGAGAAGTAGAGTGTTCAATTTGTGAGATTTTTCCACGACCGAGAAGCGAAATATGATGTTCAAAGAATTAGGGTGAAGATTTGGAGCTTTCGAGATAAGTTTTGGTAGCAAATTCGAGTAATTGGACGTTATTGAATATAGTTTTGCATTTTCAGCAATCTCAGAAGTATTCTTAACGTTCTCGGAAGAGGTTTTGCATTCTTGGAAGTGTAGTTTCGTCATGTTTTAGGAAATTCAGTAGTATTAGTTGTGTGTTTTCGATAGAAAAATATTGTAATAGATATTTACGACCTTTCGGTTCTATCAAAAATCGTATATTAGGTGCTTAGTCTCAAACTCGGTTTTATCGAGTTTTATGAGTTTCACATTTTCGGTTCTATCGAAAATTGTGAATAAGGATTTGATACGTTTAATCTCGGAAATAAGCTTTCAAAGTCGTAACATACATCAATTTCACGGTTTTATCGTGAATTGAAGTGCTGAAAAACAAAAAATTTCACATTCTAAAAACTCGGAAATCAAATTCGGTTTTATCGAATTTGATATTAACGGACTTTTGGATTATCTAGTGATCATAAATTTCGGTTTAATCGAATTTGTGGTTATTAATAATCCATAATTGTTGAATTTTTCAAAATTTGGGTTTATCGAGTTTGAAGTTCAATCGAGTTTTGGGTTTTATCGAGTTTGAAGCAAGATTATTTCCGAGTTTAGTAAGTTTTTAAGATTACCGAGTTTGGTAGTATTTGTTGTCCGAGTTTGTGTACTGTTCGAGAAGTGTATCGAGTTTCAGACTACTTGTTATCCGAGAACAGAGTTGTCCGAATTTGACAACTGTTACCGAGTTTGATAATATTCTCACAAATATCACTCATTTTCGTCTACAAAGATCCAATCTTTGAATCATAAGACATGTCGACATCCAAAACATACCAACAATCCCTTGCTGATGCCGGTTCTGAGAATAGGCCTCCTATGCTTGAAAGGGGTAGTTATATACCATGGGCAAGTAGATTCAGACGATATCTAAACCGGAAGAGAGACAACCGGAAGTGGCTTCTCAAAGCACTTGATGAAGGCCCTTATGAGTTTAAGAATTTCGTTCCTGAAGGCTCGACAATACCACGATTGCAAACTGCAGAGGATCTTGAAGGTGATGACTTATTGCTCCATGATGCTGAAATGGAGGTCATGAATATGATTCTACTTTCTATTCCTAATGAGATTTACAATTCTGTGGATGCTTGCACTTCGGCCAAGGATATGTGGAAACGAGTTGAACGATTGATGAGGGGAACTATACAAAACAAAGTTGACAGAGAAACGCGTTTTACGAACGAATTTGATCAATTTGTTGCTGAACCAGGGGAAGCACTTGTTTCTGTCTACAACCGTTTTGCTCAGTTAATGAATGATTTGGAACGAAATAACATGAACTTTCCAACTGTTACAATTAACACAAAGTTTCTGAATAGTTTGCAACCGGAATGGTTGAAATATGTGACTCAAGTTCGTCTTGCTAAACAATTGACAGTGGATTCGTTCGATGATCTTTTTGATTATCTTCAGCAATTTGAGAAACTGGTTAATGCAAAGCATCTTTATACATCTTGGGTTCAACAGCAGTGAGGAAAGCATCGTAGTAACAAAAAAGAGCTTGCTCATATAATTGCAGCCTTATGGAAACTAGTCTAGCGAGTTCACCGATTATATTTTCAAGTGGATGATCCTTAGTCCATTTCTTATTGTGTTTAGAAATTTGGTGATCAGGAGGAACATTTGTATGAATAGAATCCGACGATGAAGATTGATCTGAAGGAACTTTCTGCAATTAATCCCTCCCTATATGCTTCTCCCGTCCACTATCACAAAGCCTACCCCGCCCCCAAATCTAAATACCCCCCATACCCAATCATCCAATATTGTCCAATTAGACACCTCTAACACCGAAACACAAAACCCCTATAAACTGTATCCCCAAATATCTCTATATAAGTGTGCCCAAATGTATCACAGATTCATTTCACACCAAATCCATCTTCACGTCTCACGTTCATATACTGCTCTCAATCAACCTACTTCCCAAAGTGTCAAAGTCCACCCCCCGAACTTGTTAACCAACCCATCACATATTCCACAAAAGACCACCACGATCCAAGATACAACAACCATACCCATTAACTTCCAAGTCACTTTCTTGTAATGGGCCACATTTCTTGCAATAAATCTGAACATTCTCTATCATTATTCCATAATTAACCTCCATATAATCCTCTTAACCCCCTTTATCACCCCCGAATTATTTTCTCTCTCTAAACCTGCACCAACCTGACACCACACAATTGAAATCCTCACCTACATGTCCGTACCTAACAAACTCCGCTATTCTCCCATTTATAATCCTTCTGATCATAACATAAATTCAACACTTCTTTAATGTCCTCTGACATATCATCAATAATCCTGTCCTCACCTATAACACCTCATCTGGTACCCCTACGTCCTCTCCATCACTGATTAATAAGACCTCCTCCACACGCCTACCTGCTACCCCTTCACAAACTAAGCCATCATGACCATCATGTCAAATAATTACTGTATTATGTAACCCAATCTCTAAGAGTATAAAACTATATTATGCACTCGCCACATCCATCCTCCACCCCTCACAACACACAATATTAATACCCAATCCACCCAAGACACCCACACGCCAACTATTCACTCCCTCTATACCCCCCGACCCCAGTTGTCCTATACTAAATAAGATGTCTACTATATACAATACCCCTGTCACCACCAATCAATATATAAAATCCATCCTCTCCTTTACAGTTGATTCCCCAAGATATTTCTCACCTACAATCATTAACGACAATCTACCGACCATACCCCACGCTCTCCACATCAATAGCGCTATGGGCTTGACAACCCGGTTCGGTTTTTGGGAAGTTTGTATCCGGGAAAGTGAGCACTCCCAATGTACGGACATATTGTATGGAGATGTAAGTAGGTATCTGACGAAAATACCTAGCCTGGGGGCATTCATTATATTATTAATTGATTATGGATTTCGTCAATGGGATCGGTGTCGCGAGCTCAATGCAACTGTTGTTTATTAGCTTGTCTGATCAACAAGTCTATATGAAGCATATGATTATTTTTATGCTTGTGTTCAATTCTTTTATCAATTATCAAACCTATGAATTCACTCAACCTCGTGTTGACTTTTTAGCATGTTTCATCTCAGGTAATTGAAGTATGAAGGCTTGGAGGCACTGGTGTGGAGGAATTGCGCTAAACTTTTGTCCATCATTTAAAAACCCATTCCTCATTAAAAACTTGTTTTAGTTTGGTTATATCAAACTTATTTATGTATGGTAACGATTTCTTGGGACTACGCTTTTAACTCTGATAAATATGCAATGGAATGGTTGTTTGTTTTGAACGTCTTTTGAGTCGTTCTTTATATTTTATGACTACTGTACTATTATTTAACACCCAAATTGTTGGTTCCGCTGCGTGTAAATTTGGGGGTGTTAAATACACACGACTTCTATTGACTTTCTCACTCTGAGTTAGTTGATATTGAATAGGTGGCAGTCTGCTGCAGCCTTTGAGTACTAAAACCAAAACATACTAATCGAGTTTAGAGCCAAGAGATCAATAAAATAAATCTCATTAGGACACATTTCATGACAAACACTTGTTGAACACCAATAAGTTCACAAGCTGTTAACAAGAGTCCTACGCACTAATCGAGTCTAGATCCAAGAGATCAATAAATAAATCTTATTAGGACACATTCCATGACAAACACTTGTTGAACACCAATAAGTTCACAAGTTGTTAACAAGAGTCCTACGCATTATCCTTATGATTCTGCCAGAACATTCAGAGTGATACTCTTTAGTATTCACAATGACGAATGGAAATCCTTCCAGTGTCATCATCAAGCAGCACTGCGGTAGGTGACTTGCGAGATTCTATATGAATCAAGCTTGTGTCAACTGGATATCGATAAAGGTCCAGTAAATGAATTGACGACATAATCAGAAAGATAGTAACTATCTGATTCACTCTTACCGTGTTGTCTGCTTTGAGACGTTCCGGTAATGAGAACTAGCAAGCATGGCAAATCTAATACATCTGTGTTAGAAGACCCTACGCTTTGAGCTGGAAACCCTGTCAAGGAGATTCTTTGAATCTACCTGATCACAGGTACAGTATTTATACTGTAAAACGGTCCTACGGAACCGGAGGTTAATCTAACCAAATCCGGACGAATGACAAAGCCATATTCGTCCACCCGCTTTATTGCTAACTGTTTTATTTCAGGATACATAAAGATGGAGATGGTGATGCCTCATTCCAGCTGAAGTCGGATTCATTACCACATGCTCATGCTCAAACTACAAAGACATTCTATAAGCATCAAGATTCAAGAATCATGAAAGCTCAAGAATTAAAGACAAAGACTTCCGCACAAACTCTGATATACAAGATCTTCCTTCAAAGATATCAAGTCTATCAAGGGAGATTGTTAGCAAGCTTTCAAGATGATGCAAAGTATGAGCATGTTGGTCAAGACACAAGATCGCAAGGTGGCAAAGACGATCAAGACGGAAGGATAAAGATTTAAAGATCTCGGACGGAAAAGACGAAGTCTAAAGACAATGACAAAGGCTCAAGATCAAAGATCACAAAGCATGAAGGAACAAGCCTACAACGTAGACAGAGACAAAGATCACAAGAGCTTAACGACAAAAGCAATCTCATTGATCTCACGAAGGAGTGTCACAATGAACTCACTTCGGGGGAGATTGTTAGCCTCAAAATATTGAGTCGAACAATGGAAGTTCATTCATAATTATATTAGGTCTCGGTCACTAAATTAATATACGTTGTATTAGGCTAGACGGGTAAATTGGCTCTTATTTGTAATCTAATCGGTCACGTGTATCGGGCGAAAGCCTAAGTAAACCCGAGCCCGACCCGTAGAATTACTAAAGGCATGCAAGCCTTTTAGTCTTCACTATAAATACCCCTCTCCAAGGAAGGAGAGGGTGTTGGTTCATTTGTAAGAATTCCATTTGCAAGTAAATTAACCATTTTCTCTCTCTTGTTTCTCTCTCTAAACTTCTTCCATTTTCCTTCTCTTTTCTTCTTGAATTCGAGCAACAAGTAATGAAGTGAAGTGATTAAGGGTTACCGGGTTCCGACACAACTCCTGAATTAGTTTAGTATACTTACAGGCAGATTCTAAGGTTGGATCTAGGGGATAGTTTGCTTTAATAGGATCGACTAGATCCTTAAGAACTGCAGCTTCTTCTTGAGTGTGCTTAATATATGCAGAGTGAGCTGACCTTTTGTTTAATAATTTAGGGGTTATTGGTTCTGTATTAATCTCTGGATCACTAGGATGATGTATAACTTTATTATTAGGTAAATCTTTTCCTTTGAGTTTCCTCAATTCTTCCTTGAGAGTTGTAATTACCAAAAAAAATTCTTGAAGACAAGCATTTAAATCAAAAATTTCCACAGACTTTAGATTGACTTGATTAGTTAAGTCAGCACATTGTTCTTTTGATCGAACACGTGCTAGTTTAATCGAGTCATAAAGTTGCTTATAGGTCTGTTTTAAATGCTAATTCTCAGCAATAAGCTTTGTCACCCTATGATCCAATTCAATATTTATGGTTTCAATCTCTTCTAAGTCCTGTTTGATCTTATCCTTATCCATATTTCCACTAAGAGATTTAATTCTCTCTTTCAACTTCTTTATGACCATGTATTTCTCTTGGAACTGAGCTTTCAATTCATTTAATTCAAACAATTAATCAAAACTTAGAGCGCTTTGATTTGAAATAGAATTGTCCCTTTGAAAAATTTCCTGATTATCGTAAATCTCTTTTTTAACAAAATCCTTTTGAAGCTCAGTCTCAAGTTTGAGACACTTTTCACATTCATGCACATTCACAGAGTAAAAATCCATAGAGGAATTTACAATCAAGTTCACAATATCTTTGCCCATCACTTGTTCCAAGAGTCGTTTATTTTTGTTCAAAGCTTGATTCATTTTAACTTCAAATGTTTTTGACTCTACACGATGTTGTTCCACAGCCTTTTCCATTTGATAGAAGACATTTTGGACTTCAGCAAGTTCATCAACCAATTGTTGGTTGAATGTACTAAATAAGTCCTTCAGAGCTTTTACAAATGGAATTATTTCATCCCTAAAATAAGCTTTTGTATGTTTGAAACCCCACGTGCCCTTAGTGATAGTTGTGGGCGTGGTTCTTTCTTTGACTACCACATCAAAGTTAGCAAGATGGTATTTAAGTTTCTTCAAACTCGTATTAACCATGCTGACTTTTGGAAGTTCTTTAGGAACCTTAACATTGGTGGGTCTATCAGAAAGATCGGGTTCTGAGGAACTCACAAAGTTATGCCACTAAAAGGCTTGTTCAGTAGATAATTCAGTTTGTGGAACAAACCGTGTTTCAAAAAATCTTTATTAAAGTTTATTAAGGCAGAATATTCGATTGGTGTGGTATTAATTTGTATTTATCTTTTCTGTGCATCATATTTCCTTATGTTTTAAAAGCATTTTGAACGACTCTCTTCAGCAAGTGATAGGTTCTTTCTGATTCATGGATCCAATAGGATTGGTTTTCTGAATAATATCCAACATATAGCATAGGTTCCAACTGCTGAGCTTTCTTCAGATAGAAAGGATTTTGAAAACCTAGAGCTTGTTTAGTGGTATTATCATAGAAAAACTGAGGTTTCGTCAACATGTGAATAGTTTGTGCAGATTGATCTCTTTTAAAAATGATATTATCTAGGTGTTTGATCTGCTTTTCTAAGGCTATTTCCCTATCAAGGTTTCTAGATTCTTCTTTTTTTAAATCATTTTTTAAGAAGTGTAACCGTTTGCAATAAAGATTCCTTTTCTTTTAAATGTTCTGAAAGAGTTCATTTAAGATGATCAATCTCTACAGACTGTGCACATGAATCTGAAACGTTATCTTGACTCTTTAAATCAACGTTTTGTCCTTCTTTCAACACTTTGACTTGTTCCTTATATCTTATAAGCTCAGCGGTTAAAGTATCATTGACACTTTTATTTTCCAGATTCGTCTTGGTACAATGAACTACTTGGGTTTTTAGTTGTTCAATCATAGATAATATCAAATCATCTTATTGTGCAGAAGAGTTAGAATTTTGAACAGCTACCTGTTGTGATTCAATCAGATACTGAGAATAAGGAATGATATTGCTATCACTGGTTATTTCAGTCTCTGAATGATTCACAACATTTGACTGTTCAAAAGATGGCATAGCCTGTACAACTTGATTAGTCATATCATTATTCACATTATCATGATTATGTACCTCAGAAAGAGCGTCTGAACCATATTGAGATAAATTCGCCATGAGAGCAACTTTGGCAGTGTTAAGTTCATCACAATCAGAGTCATATGCATCCAAATCATCAGCTTGATAAGTATCATTGTGAGTTATGACAGTCTGTGTGGCTTGACCTTCTGGAATTCCTGGATCTGCCAAAAATGTGAGTTCCTCCTCATGTAGAATTTGACCACTTGCTTAAGCTTGAACCAACAACACTTTATCCTTAAACCACGAATCATCCATTTTCCTCTTTTGTTTGGTGCACGGTTTGGACATGTGGCCTTCCCCTTTGCAGTTGTAGCAGATAATTGTTCTTTGTTTTCCAAAATTGTTTCCACTTGCTCTCGGAGTATAAGTCCTTGAAGTACCCGCAGCTACAGAAGTTTGTCTCCCCTGAATTTGGTATGTTAATGTTACTCTCCATTATTAATGGTTAGCTTGTTACCTTAGGGTTTTTTTGACGGTTTCTCAGCTGGTTATGGTAGTGGATATCGGGGAAGTGAGACAAGCAGTCAAAAACGACATATGTGATTGATGGCTAATGGATCTTCACCTTTCTGAAACTGGATAATTAAACTGATTCTTGTTAGGAAAATTCAAATTGTTGATCAACTGAGGGAGGATATTCCAATTGAGGTATAGATGATGATGGAGAATAAATGTTGTGGTGAATTGATGACTGATAATCATTGATTGGTTAAGTGATTGAAAAGAGTTGATGTTGTTGATGAGTTGAGTATTGTTGAGACTGATAAGGTAAACCATACTGTGGAGACTGATATGATGAAACTTGTGGTTGAAATTGAGTGTTTTGGTGTGTTTTGATGAGTTTGATAAGGAGACTGGGTCATCTGATGAGTATGCTAACCACAAGCAATCGGGTCTTTAATTGAGTTCATGCATTAACGAACCTCTTTGCATGAATTCAGGTTGTCCCAAATAAGGTGAAGTGATCGATGTTGGTGGTGTGCAAGTTAAAAACCAGTTTGAATCTGTCACCAAAATTTGCTCCATTCAGGAGGAAGGGTATTCAAAAACTTTGTGTTCACTTGAAATTGTTCCAGTTCTTTCATTGTAGGATGTTCTTATATTGAGAGCAGTGAAAAATCTCAAGTAGGAATTCACAATAGTGATTTTCCACCTTCTTATAATCAAAATATCGAAATTCATCATAAAGCTTACACTCCTTTTCTGTTTCACGTCAATGATAGTTCCTTGCATAAGAAGTTGAATTTTCCCAAAGTTCCTTGGCGACTTTTTATGATTGCTAACCAATGCAGAAACTTAGTGGTAGTCCTGGGAGAATGATATTAGTTGCCTGGTTCTTCTATTCTGCTTGAAGTGCTTTGTAGCGGACAATTCAGAATGCGTTTGTCTATTATAGTTTAGAAATGTATATATAGTGAACGTATAGCGTTTTGTTTTTTTTGCTATTACTAATATATTGTAAATACCAATAATCTCCATTGCAATCCTAGCAATATTTTCTTTGGCCTGTTGTAACACCGTTTTCACAATTGAAGCCAAATGAGTGGACCACTTTCAACAGATTCAAGGATCATTCATCCATTTTGTCTATTCAGCATGTATAGTTCCTGTCTGCTTTTCAAGAATGTACCATTATCCTTTTCACATGGGTGGACGATTCGTCAAACACCGGACGGGACTAGCTTTGTCAGCAAGAGTCAGTCATTGAGAATTGTATTAATATTATATGGTTACTCTGGTTGATCGACGGTTTTGTAGAAAGAAATTGTGTTGAATTAAGTTGTTCTTTTAAGTGTTTTTTTCATGAAACTACATGGATTGCTACAATCTTGACAAACGGGAAAAATAAGTTAATGTTTCACGGGATTTTACAAGTCAACGAAATAAACCGTGTAATTTTGAAAAACTTGAGTTGTTCGGTTTCAATTAGTAAATTGTTCGGTTTCTACTGAAGTAGGGTTGTTCGGTTTCCACTGAAACAAGGTTGTTCAGTTTCCACTGAAACAAGGTTGTTCGGTTTCCACTGAATCAAGGTTGTTCGGTTTCCACTGAAATAAGGTTGTTCGGTTTCCACTGAAACAAGGTTGTTCGGTTTCCACTGAAATAAGGTTGTTCGGTTTCCACTGAATCAAGGTTGTTCGGTTTCCACTAAAATAAGGTTGTTCGGTTTCCACTGAAACAAGGTTGTTCAGTTTCCACTGAAAGAAGGTTGTTCGACTTGATTTGTTCGACTTGAGTTGTTAGACTCAGTTGTTCGACTTTAGTTGTTTGACTTCCACTACTACAAAACCCAAAAACTTAAAAACACAAAAAAACACCTTTTTGATGATTGTTTGAAAAATACTTGTAAACTTGTGTTATAACCATTATAGGGAATAAGAAAAATGGAAACTTTAAGGTTTTTAAGCCGAAAATTTTAAAATCAAGATTTTGTTCTTTATAAAGGTTTTGAACACAAAAGATGACCAAAAATGATATTTTTCTAGATTCAAAGCATGTACACCTATATCTTAAAGATACTATATCAGATTTACCAAGGTAAATAATCCATTAGTGTACACAATAGCTTTGGAATAAAAGGAAAAAATTAAGGACGATTTGTGCAAAAACAGTACGAACAAAAGAAAACTTAAACACAAAAAACTAAAACGCCAACCATCCATGGGTCTTGTACCAATTGAAGAATTTCAAAGTAATCTTTTGTTATGAGATGGGAGAAATTTTTTTTTTTTTAGTGACGAGTGAGTGGCACAGGAAGAAATGTATTCTAGAGGGAGAGAAGTAAGAAAACAAGTAATCTCATTAAGTGAAAATGAGAATACAAAACCAACCAACACCCTCTCCAAAGCATGGAGAGGGTATTTATACACGAGATGTGGCCGTCCATGGACCTAGATAGGTTTTACATGGGCCTTGGGCCATATTAGATTACTTTACTTGACATATGATTAACTACGGGCTAAGACTAAAATATATTGGAAGTGACCGATATTTTTCTTGTTTCTAACAATAAATGTGTTAAAACGTGTACAAAGAAGCATGCAAACGACTTTGTAGCACTGATTTTATAAAAACTTTTTACTAGGCGACATTGTAGTGATACATAAGGTTCTTGGTAACTCCAATCGAACGCACAAAGAAGCAGAGAAACAGGTGAGCGAGAAGCTTATTAAAAACCTTATTTCTTTAGGGAATTACGTAAAAACGACCCGCCTTAAACTTCTCTTATAGTTTGTTCTAGTGGATGAGCCGTACTTCCCATAGATCCATAATGTCCAGTTTTTAATTCATGAAAAACAAGTTTCATAGTTTAATGTCTTATTAATTTCTTCAAAAATGAATTTTCTACGAAACAAATAGCAGGTTACCATGAACACGATATTTAGGCGTGTGAATTAATAGACATGATAACATCATTTTTCTCTATAAGTATTAGTCCGTATTGCATATTGATTAGGCGTGTAAACAAGTAAACAAATATGCATATCAAGATACATAATACAAAGATGACATTAATTAAACAAGTAAACATGTAAAATCTGAGTTCTCTTGCGAGTCTTCCCCAAATGGAGAACCATAAGACCCTCACTAGGTTTTTAGCTTAGTACCTAGATCGCCTCATGCACCACATAAATTGTGATTGAGTGGGTCTTATAGCCGAAATAGACAACAATTAAAAGGGGAACATGCATACTAAATTAACAATCTTAATTTTCCCTTTTAATCATATATTAACATTTAATAATATTGTTTAAGATCTAGATCTACATATTTTATTCATCTTATGGCAAGGATTTGCATATCATTGTCATATTTTGCTAGTAAAACATAAATAAAATATAAAACGCAGCAGATCATAGCATATGTTTCAATGATACGCATGTAAACAAGACGTATAATTAAAACATAACGTGTAACCCATAAAGCTAAAACGAGTTGACTCGTGATGCCACTGTTGGGATTTAACAAACTAGGTAACCAAGTTAACTACGAGTACGCAGTGGAATGGATCTAGTTTTAGCATATAGATTAACACATATAAATTAAACAAGTAATTACTAACCTTTTGTTTATTGAGTTAAATCAATAAACTAACACCGGGTCTTGATCTTGAAAATGTAGTGGTTAAATTACCACCTCTACGGTTGCTCACACAACACGTCGAACAAGTACGCAACAATGCTAGTCGTAACTTTACGAGCTCCAAACACCGATGGTGTATGCTTAATAACTTGAACCAAAAACCAAACAAACTTGTGTTCTTGTTGTTTTTTAATCTAGCGATCGAATCCTACTGGGATTAAACTACTGATCGGATAATAAGGAAGAAAAATCAATCACTTCATGCAATAATGAATTGCATACGTACTGCATACATGTACAAGCATGTATATCACATGCATGAGATTGCATGCTCACATGATGTATTCCATACGAATGGCATAATCAATTGTGAGTTGTGGTGGTTGACTTTTTAAGGGTTATAATATCTGTCGTGGATTTAGGGTATATTATGACGTATATAATTGTGTGGTGATCCAGTAAATTAATAAGGATGAGAGGGGTTGTTTATATAGCCATCAAACCCTAGTTTAAGATAAACTAGGATACCCTCATAATCCTTATCACAATACAACTCTTATCCCTTAACTTTAAAATTGATCCCAAAACCCCCTTCTAGAAGCTATATGGGTTGGTCAACAAGTGACACCCACAAGGTTCGGGTTTTGTCAATTTTAGTCCCTTCGGTTCATATTTAAATAGTTGTTGAGTTAGTTATAAAATATAACGGTAACTAACGGTTATTTAAATTATCAACGTGAAGCATATTAAATCCTTAATAATAAATAAATATATATTAAGTATTTAATAAACGTACTCTTCGTGTCTTACGTGTGTGCCCCCAATAGGCTCACATATTCGTAACGTATACGTGCTAGCCAACTACCATAACCCAACAGCTCCCACTTGGGAGTTGGAGTAGCACCTAACACTTATACCTATAATTGGCAAAGTCTAGCAACCCACACAATTATGTTTACATTAGGAATATTATGAGATAATAGTTTCAAGAACAATCTCAGCTTATAATGGTTATAAATTTCTTGCTTTATAATCATCCCTTTGTTACAGATACCGTTAAACCATGGATATGGATCCTAACTCATTCCATATAGTTTAACATTATGTTTCTCGTTATAGAAATAATTCAGATATACCAAATGTAATCAAGAATCATCTTGCATTACCCTTTGGGTACGGCCATACAATTATCTGATTAATTCTGGAGAGGCGCCATGGTATCATTCTGCACATATCAAGTGGAGGAACAAATCCTTTGTTGACTACAAGTGTTGTGGATGCTGCTTCACATACACTCCGAAAAATAGCTTTTATAACTACCATGTTTCAGGACAACGTTTGACTATAATCACAGAGTGATATCCACACATATAGAACTTGCTTGCATCTCAAGTCTAAGGATGACTTTTAAACCATTTTTGACATTTACCCATGACGAGGATCCAAAAGTAAATATTCGAAGGTTGGGGTATTCAATATGCATCCCTTGTGAATACACATGAGTTTGGCGGGAACGATCCATATATTAAAAGAATATAACCAACACTCACATTTGCCTTATGTAACAATTATTCCCATAATGTTAACCGACAATGGACATATTTAGAATGATAAAATCATTCAAGGATTAAACATGCAAATATAGAATAACAATTATTATATGTATGAATGATAAATACCTCGTATCTTCATTCATCAGAAAGTAAAAATTGTCTTACCATCCTAATTATCCAAATACTAAAACAGATATGCATGAAACTAATGAGCAAGTTGAAGTCCAATGTTTCTAACATTCTCAACTCTTTCTTTACAAGACAGCTAAATGATTATCTGAGTAAACTTTCCGAATACTTGTTTCAAATTCACATATTGTGAAAGATTTGAATAATAAGATGAGTGTCTTATTGATAACGTGCATACTATTGTAAGAGTCATAGTATGGACAAGGTAATAGTACCTTTTATAGGGTATTTGAAGTCAACAACATACCTATCTCAGACAGTCATCTTTACAGTTTCTAAAAATGTAAAGTATTCTCATTCTTTAATGTGTAATGCAATAATACTCTTAGCTGGGCATATCTAGTTAGCAGAATTATCATAAATGATGAAATCCTTCTTTAACTAGAATTGATTATATAATTAACAGTCATCTAAATTCTCTCAATTAGATATTGTTATCTAAATACTCTCAATTAGATATTGTTGTTGTTAGCTCATCTTGCTCATATGCAAAAGTAACAACCAGTCTCATACACAATATAATATATACATGATGAATCCTTGGTTATAAACACAAGGTTTCCATCCATGTAACAAATTATCTCTAGTGAAACATACCATTTAAGACTTGCTTTAATGTTATATTGCATTGTGTCAGACTTAATTTCTACATATGTTTATTTCATTAAACATCTATTCCATGTCGTTTGTTTTATTTCCTAAATTCCTCAAGTGAAGTTTCATTCCAACCTAAGGATTAATATCTAGCTTTGATGGAATGATGCTTTCAATATGTTACACAACATATGAATTTTAAGGAAAAACATAGTGCTCCCACTTGATGTCAGGTGTACTCAGGAGTTATCTTAATTTAATCAGAAGCCATATTATGATTAAACTTAAGATCTCAGCTCCTAGATGCATGATTCAATCCACACTTGGATTCTATTATCTTGTATACTTTATAAAGATTATTTTAAACTCATAACCCCTTTTGATTACACACCGTCCTCGCAAAAGGTAATCATAAAGAAAAGAGTTATAAAACTTAATTGTCATATTACAAATATAGACTCATAACCCTTTTGATTACACATCGTCCTCGCAAGGTAATCATTAAGAAAAGAGTTATGATCCTTAATTCGGACCGTTGCGACGATTTTCAATGTTTTCGCTCTGTTTTTTCGCTCAGATTTTTCGACCGATTTGACCTAATTCGAACAGGTTTCGACAGTTTTTTTAAGTTTTGGAACACGATTTCAACCGATTTTGACCGATTGCGATCGTTTTCTATCGATTTTGACCGTTTTATCCGTTTATATCCGTTTTTGACCGTTTTCGTGCGTTTTCGACCATTTTCATTCGTTTTTTCACGTTCTCGTACGTTTTCAAGTTGTTTTGAACGTTTTCATCCGTTTTTAAACGTTATTAAACGTTTTTGTACGTTTTCGTCCATTTTTGTTCGTTTACATACGTCCTTCTCCGTTCTTCGTTTTCCTACGTTTCGTTCGTTTTCGTGCATTTTGTACGATTTTACACGTCTTCAAACGCTTTTATACATTTTTATAAAAAGTAGAAAAATGTAGAAAACGAACGAAACGAACAAAAATGGACGAGAACTTAGAAAAAAGAAAGAATACGTACAAAAAAGGTAAGGAAACGGACGAGAAAATACGAAACGTAAGAAAATGGATAAAAACGTACGAAAACAGAAGAAAATATAAGAAAACGGACAACAACATATAATGACATTGAATAACGGACAAAAAAGGTTTAAACCATTCAAAAACGTTCGAAAACGTGCGAAATCGGTCAAAATCCGTCGAAATCGGTCGAAATTGGTCAAAAACGGTGGAAAACGGTCGAAATCAGTCGAAAACGATCGAATCGGTTGAAATCGGTCGAAAACGGATGAAATCAATCTAAATCGGTCGAAATCGGTCGAAGACGGTCGAAAACGGTCAAAATCGGTTGAAAACGGTCAAAATCAGTCGAAATCGGTCAATAACAGACGAAAACGTAATCGGTCGGAATCGGTCAAAAACGGACGAAAATGGTCGCATTCATTCGAAATCTGTCGAAAATGATTGAAATCGGTCGAAATCGGACCAAATCGGTCGAAATCGCTCGAAAACGGCTAAAATCGGTCGAAAACGTATAAAAACGTCAAAAACAGATGAAAAATGCTATACCCAACAAGACCCATCTATAAATATTAATGGAGACCCAACTAGACTCATTCTTAGGGCTGTAAACGAACTGAACGTTCAGTGAACATTTCATGAACCGTTCGGTAAAAAGTTCGTTTATGTTCGTTTATTTATTAAATGAACGAACATGAACAACATTTTAGGTTCGATTAGTTAAATGAACGAACATGAACAAACGTCTCGTCCGTTCATTTATGTTCGTGAACGTTCGATTATTCGTTCGTTTATGATCGTATATTTGCTTATGTTCGTCTATCGCATCTTGTTATTATATAGTTTAATATTGATTTACCTAAACAAAACAACATTCATGAAACACAATATTGTGTATATTTTTTGTAAATTTTATATTTATTTATGTTCGTTCGTTTATGTTCGCTCGTTTATGTTCGTTTAATGTCTTAATGATTACGAAACATGAATACGAACATGTACGTATTATTCTTAATAAACGAACATGATATGAAAATCCGTTCGTGTTTTAAGCGATCATGTTCGTTTTTTGTCGGCTAAAATTAAATGATCGACATGAACAAGGCTTCGTTCGTGTTCGTCCGGTTTCGTTTACAGCCTCAATCATCCTTTAAAATTCATTTTACCCAACTAGACCCATCTATAATATTAAGAGAAAAATGCTAGACCTATCTAGACCCATCTATAAATTTATGAGAAACCCATCTAGACCCATCTATAATATTATAAGAAAAATGCTAGAACCTAGACACCATCTACTAAATTTAAGAGGAGACCCATATAGACCTATTTCTTTTAAAAAATATTTAACAATTAGTGTGTTAAAATTTGCAACCTCTAAGTTGTGATCTAAGCATAAAAATTATTTAACATCAATCATACGATATTCAAGATGTAATCAAAACTTTCATTTCTAGTGAGTTGGCCCTATTTTCTATTTTTTTGATCAACTTCAATTGCAGGTCTCCGAAGTCTCTCCTTTATCGTGGTTACCCCTTAGCATTATTTTAATGCTAATTAGCAGCCCGCTTTTTTTGGAAGGTGATGTTATTTATTGTGTGATCGCGGATTCCACAGGTAGCCTTTTTCCACTCTGTGGTCTTTAGGTTTGATTAAAAAAACTCCTTGTGTTACAGTCCTAACTTCTAATGTTGGGTACCTAATTTTAGAGCTTTAATTACAACGTTGACTGATGATAAAGTCATGGAGTCTTGAACATGTTACCATATAACAGCCTTCCCTAATTCCTTAGAGGCAAGAATTCTATGGACTATTAGTTTCAAGCTGAAAGAGAAACGCGTCAAACCGAGTCCAGTGGGTCGTGAGTCACCCAATAATTTTGATTCATATAGAAAAATAATCCTACCCTAAACCAGGATTTCCATTGCCTCTAATGTTTTTGACAATTTTTTCTTAGCAAGTAAAAGGTTATTTAGATGGTTAGATTGGGCCTATTTCTTTGTTGAAAACATATCTTCGCTCATGTATCTTTCAAAAGTATTTATAAAAATTATGAGCTACTATAGATTCTAGTTACATAATGATACGGAAACACTAAGAGTGTGTTTTTTTTGCCAAAAACATCCGAACCAAGTTTGAATCTGACCAATCAGACACAGTCAGATGTTTTTGTTGTTTTTTTTTTTCCAGATTCAGACACGGACAGATGGTTTCAGATCTTACTGAATCAGACTTGAAAATAAGGTCTTACTGCCTCTTACCCTTATCTTTCATCTCCACAATGTTAAACAAAAGGTGAAAATAACAAATATATATTAAAGATCTCGGGTTTTTCATTTTAATAAAAGTTCTGTGGAAACTAGAAGGGGGGTGCGGGGGGATTGAATAGTTTACAGGTTAATTGACCGGTTTAAAATTCTTTGCTTATAAATGGTTCTGATTCGAGTTTATGTCAATTCAATCAAACAATATGAATCTCAACAATAATCTATCTAATGTAACGAACTAAATGAACAATAATAATATAAAGGGATAAAGAAAAAACGATCATAACCAGACACCAAGATGTATGTGGTTCTCGGCAACGATTCACCTCCTTCGTTCACTTACTCCATTCACCGTAGTATCTCCACTCGAGATTTCACTATGTCAACAAGCTCAACTTTTAGGCGGAGGAAAGCCGTTTTACACGTCGCTTACTTTCTTTTCCGACAATAAGCTTCGAGTCCTTAATCTTAGCTAGAACCATCTAAGACTTAACTAAGTCTTTAACAAACTCACAAGATTATATTACCCTTGGATTGACACACAATCCAAATCACACCAGTATACAATATACACAATTGGATCTACACACAATCCAATCTACACAACAACACTAAATTGATGTAATAAAGATTTGTGATCTTGAGGAGGAAGAGAGAGATCACTTTGATAATTATTCGTTATATGAAGTATACGATTGTTTTCTCTTGCACATTTGTTGTTGAGAAGAAGAAGAAGAGTAGAAGAAGGAAGAGAGGAATGAAGGAAAAGAATTAATTCACTTGTACAAGAATCAAGGTATGTTAGTGATCAAGATATGTGTTTTAAAAAGAAAGTAAGAAAAGAGAAAAATGGATCTGAGAAAATTCGTGGCAAGATGTTGTGTTTTTCAAATGGGGTGACCCAGTATTTATAGGGGACAAAAAAATGACCGTTGCTGGTGGCGGTCCCTTATATATAAGGGGGCCGCCAGGCCTAAAAGGGGGCCGCCACTAGGCTCCGCTCTTTTTTTTTTTGTCCTTTTGTGGTGAAGGTTGTATTTGTTATAGAACCTTCTATTTTGGGGGGAAATTTGAATTTTAAATTTTATGTTTTTAATAAAACATTTCTTTTAATAAATAAATATTTTATTTTTATATTTTTATAAAAACACATTTGTAGAAATGTAAGGTTTAAGAAAAATATTTTCTTGATCACATAATCATGTTTAAGATGTGTTTATCATACATAAGTGATTATCTTAGAAATAGAATTTTTTTTTTATGAATTAGTAATTTATAAACGTTTAATTTTATCGTAAAAGTTTTCACATTTTGTTATTATCAAAACATTGAGAGGTCGAAAAATATAAATAACATTTTTAGACATTATTTGTATTAACAATCTCCCCCTTTTTGATGATGGCAAAACATAAACTCATTTAGTATAAAAATAGAAGTTTATAATATATTAATGAGTTTAATTCTATTTCTCCCCCTTTTTGTCGAATCCAAAAAGGTTGATCGTCGAGTCGTAGTAGAGAGAAAGAAATCGACGATAAAAGACTCCCCCTTGATGTAAGCTCCCCCTTGTTCAGGGCACCAAGGGATCGATCTTACGATAATTTGTTTGCTACAAAACAAGGTTAGAAATACAAGTGCAAGACAAATATTCTTCAAGATAACACATTGTATTTAAACTAACAAAAGAAGATTTTCATTCCAACCAAAAGATAAATCATATACATTAACCACGACCAAATAATACATTCATGCAATAATAATAACTAGGAACTAAATACAAGATAAAGGCCATATACTACTTATAGTCTTAAATGATTCTATGATTCATAGAGAATTGACTTTTTAAATAAATGTCTTTGATTTACCCTTATTAAACATTTTAAATGGGTCTTATGGTGGAGGTGGAAATGGTTGTGGAAGGCGGTAGTTAGAAGATACTCAAGCTTGTTCGTGCATACATAATGTTCATATCATTTCTCGAAGGTTCAAGTAAGGTTTACGGTTTGAAACACAAATAAAGTTGATTCTATGATAGTCCATGTAGTTTCGTGTAGAGTTGGATTGCCCAGATAGAGGTTGAGGTGGAGGTAGTGATGGTGTAAGGTGGACTTGAGAGATTTTCAAAGGTATGATGGTGATAATGATAGAGTGATATACAAAGAACGGAAGGATCTTGAGTAGTTGAGGGTTTAAAGTTAGGAGTATCATCCAAGATGTTCTCAAGCAAAGGGGGTTTTTTCAAAGGTTGGAGGAGAGAGGTTGGGTCATGAGGGCTGGACGGTGAAATTTGAAGTTTTGATTGAAAAGAAGAAGATGTATTATCTTGGCTTGAGAAGGTTTGATTTGTGGATGGAGTTTTTGATGGTGCATTTGGAGGAGTTGGAGATGAAGAAGTGGTGGTAGGAGAAGGTGTAGTGGTGACTTCTTCATCACTAGAGATGTTGAAAAATAGTTGTCTAGGAGGGATTTTGGTTAATTTGATTTTCTTGGAAGGGTTTGAAGAAGAAGCATTTGTGGAATTCATGGTAGATTTTGGTTGAGGAAGATGAAGATGATAAGAAGAATAAGAAGAGTTCATGATTTAAGGTGGAAGAGGTAGATTCAAGAGGTAAGGCATGGGGTTTAAAGCTTTAGATTCCAATTTTTTTAATCAAAAAGCAGAAATCAGCTAGGCCTGGATGGGATAGTGGTCAACTGCACAGAAAATCAGGTGGTCACAGTAGAAGAATCCGTGACCCCTGATAGCGGTCCCTTAAATATCTGGCGGTCCCAAATATATTGGGGGGCCGCCTAGTATTTAAGGGGGCCGTTTTCTGGGGACAGAAAATTTTCCAGTTTTTCCTGAAAACCTATAAAACTTTCTCTTATTTTTGCAGTCAATTCCATTTCATCATGAATCATCTAAAACATAATAATCAAGCATATATGACTAAGCATCCTAAGTTCAATCAAGAAGCACATATATATGGGCAAGTTGACAAGTTCATAAGCATGAATAATATTTTAATTATAACTAAAATGTATCAAGGTGCATACAAGCATTTCATCCATGGCAAGCTAAGTTGCCCATACTACGTACTAAATTACTAATAAGTAGCATAAGTTCAAACACCTAATCATAATAGGTTAGTAAATAATATAGATAATAATGTCATAAAGCAATTTCCCTCATTGCTCACTTCCTCATGTTTCTCCACAACTTTCTAAGACTTTTTCTGATTGACCTTACTCCACCACAATGCTCATCTCTTAATTGCACTTGACGGTTGATGATTTCGGTTTGGCGGGTGTAAAATGGTTCAAGGTGAGGGTCAATGTTAGGTTAGGGATTTTTGAAATTCTTGAGGAACTTATTGGTTTAGGGAATTGACAGAACGACATGAGGGAAGGAGTGCTTGCACGGCGAGGTCCTTCGTCATTCCCTCGTCATCATCATTGTGTGAGATGAGATAAGGATGGTGATCGAAGGTGGAAAGTATGAAGAATTGGATTGACGACCTCTTCTAGTGCCACGATCCCTTCTTGGTTTTCGCTCTAGTTGAGCGGCAAGAGGAGTCATGAAACGATCGTACATGATGTAGGACTCGTTATTCAACTAGAGATATTCATTCATGATGAACTTAAACAAGCGGGTTAATAGCATACCATAAGCAGTTTCAACCTAGTTGCTTGGTAACCCACCTCATTCGTTTTGCTATTGAGTAGGCAAGATTGAATTTTTTGAAGGTTTGCAACGCAAATAAACATAAACAAAGATATGGGGGACGTGATCCGATTTCCCCCCAAACAGAAAACATTTTCCTGAATTATTTCTTCCAAAGGTTTCAAAGTTGACACAATTTTACGAGTGAGAATTTGATAATTTTGAACCTCAATTTCTTCTTGATGACGAATGCGAGTGACTTGACCTTTCTCTATCTTATGAAGAAAATACGAGATGATATCATCAAGAGAAAGAAGGTTGGTTTAATTGGCCTTCCGAAGTGGGCACCATATTACAAACTCATCAGTGAACATCGGTCATAAAAGATACACGCACCCTCACAAGGGATTATGAGGATTTGAGCAAAGTCTTCTAGACAAAGAGAGAAGTATTGGTTTTGAATGACAAATTCAACAAACATTTGACCTTTGTCGGAATAACTCAAACGATACTGACTGTAAAACTCAAGAATAAAACGAGGACAAACTTGTTCATTGATTTCAAGAAGACACTCAAACTCGACAAAATGAAACAAAGATATTTTCCGAACATTCTAAGTTCCGTAATAAAGTTTTCAAAAACCATCCGGACCCTTCGTGAATGTAAAGTTCATTAGGTTCTTTTGTTTTTCTTTTATTGGGAGAACGGGATATGTTGAATTTAAGGATGTAATTGTCTTGTGTTTTTGTAATCTTCAAAAGATTTGCGAGGCATTGTCACCTAGAATAATATAACCAATATCACATTTTAATTGTATTTTACTTGTAGTAATGTCTTGAGTTCTTGCCTAGTGTGTGCCTATATGCAACAAATGTGGAGTAACGATTAACTCGGCCTAAGTATAACATCCTAAGAGTTAATCCAAACGATTCTTAGTTGAATTTTACTCAATCCCTTAACAAGTCAAAAAATACATATGAATTATGTATCTCAAAATTTGTTCATGAGGTCATTATGCATGTATTTGAAAACGTTTTTAGGTTGTATTGACAATGCATAACAACAATTTTATAATGCTCCTAACATGAGTGATTTGAAAATAAAATTGGGGTTTTGGTTCGAAATCAATTTTTCAACAAGTTCAGTAATGTATGAAAATTATATCTACGGAAGCTTATTAGTTATACATTGGTATCCTAGTACTCGTTATCTGCACAAAATTGAAAGAAAAATAAAAAATCCCAATTTTGATTTTTGGTGTTCATCATGAACCCTAGACTCAAATTGAAAGAAAATAGATGAAATGACTTACAATTGATGATCTTTGTGATATTAAGATTGATTATTAGTGTTGATTTGATCTTCAATTGAAGTTTTAATGATTAATTTTGAGTTTTGGGTCGAGTTCGTCGCACCAGTAGGTAAGGGAGTGTTTGTTTTTGTGTTTTGAGAAAAAATTTGGTTAAGTGTCCAAAATATGGTCTGCTGATGGCGGTCCCATATCTCCTGGCGGTCCTAAATATATTGGGGGGCCGCCTATATGGGGGTCACCCTCATGTAGTAATTTTGAACGTATTTTTGAAAAAAAAATTCATGAAGAGGAGTGACAATTTAATTTGCATTTCGCGAATAAAACATGTTTAAAGTACTTCGGATGAAGTTTTTAAGTTGTCACAACACGGAATGGAACACGGACTAGAATTGAAATAGAAGAATGAGAAGCGTACTTAATATGATTTATGGAATGTGTTCCATCATTCCTAAACCAAGACGTAGATAGTTAAACGATTCACGTTTAAGAGGTTTAGTAAGAATGTCGACAATGTTGTCGACGGACGGTACTTTTTCGATTGAGACATGTCCTTTTTGGACATTATCACGGAGAAAGTGGTGACGAATTTCGATGTGTTTGGTACGAGAATGTTGTACCGGGTTTTTCCTAAGGTCAATCGCGCCTTTGTTGTCGCACATGATGGGAACGTCGTCGAGTCGTACGTCATAGTCGATGAAAGCTTGTTTCATCCATAGTGCTTGTTGACATGCCTTTTCGGCGCTTACGTATTCGGCTTTGGTAGTGGATATAGCAAGACCGGTTTGTTTCTTCGAGAACTAAGATGTCAAGCAACATCCCACGAACGTACAAATACCGCTAGTGCTCTTTCGGTCCACATAATCTCTCGCATGATCAGAGTCGGCATATATTACAGTTTCTATGCCGGCCCCCTTAGGATACCATAATCCTAAGTGCGTAGTGCCTTTAATGTATCGGAAGATACTCTTAACCGTTTCAAGGTGAGAGGTTTTGGGAGCCTCTTGGAAGCAGGCATAAAGGCAGACACTAAACATGATATCGGGCCTACTTGCTGTTAGGTATAAAAGACTACCTATCATGCCTCGATACTTGGTACTATCTACCGACTAATACTCTTCGTCTTTCGTGAGTTTAGTATCGGAGGACATGGGGGTTTTCATTGGTTTAGAGTCTTCTAGACCAAATTTCTTAAGCATTTCTTTAATGTACTTAGATTGATTAAAGAATATATCCGTCTTCCAAATTGTTTAATAGCAATCCAAGGAAAGAAGTTAAGATTCACCCATCTGCTCATCTCGAACTCGTCATGCAATGATTTGGCAAATTCCATCACACATGTCTTGACAAGATCGAACCGAATATAATGTCATCGACATAGTATTTGAACAATGATGAGATTTAAACTTTTTCTACTAAGTAAAAAGTAGTGATATCTACTACCATTTCCCAATTTTAGAGTTTATGTTTAATAAGAAAAGCTTTAATCTATCATACCAAGCCTTTGAGTGCTATGTTTAAGACCATATAAAGCTTCTTTAATTTATAAACATGAATGCCATTTTTTGAAATCAATGAATCTCAGAGGTTTGCCACTTATACCATCCTCAATGATAAAACCTTTCAGAATGCACATTTTCATCCATTTGGAATAATTTAAAAGACTAAGGCGCAAGCAAAAGCTAATAAATATTCTAATAAGACTCAAGTCTAGAACCGGGGCATAAGTTTACATCAGTAATCTCGATGTTCCCTCTTGTTGGCTGTAGCCTTGAGCAACTAATCTAGCCTTTATATCGAGAATCAACATCTACAAACACCGGTCTTCGTCTAACTATTTCTAAACACCCCCTTAGGTTTCTAATAATATCATATTCTTAGGTTGTGAACTAACGTCCGCCAAATGTCTTTAGCATGAATTGATTTAATTCCTCTTGCATGGAGACTATCCAACTTTTATCTTCCTAAGCTCATTCACATCTAAGGTTCAATCATAGAGATAAAACAATAAAAAGTTACTTTGGTTTTAAGGCTTATGGGTTCTTTAGTTGAGGATTCCTATGACATTTCTAGGGGATGGTTCCAGATTCCTTATATTGACTATTTCGTCATCTCTAAAGTTTCATCCTCAACACAATTTTCTAGGTTTTTTTCTTTTCGATTTCCCTAAGAGCTTTCCTTCTTCATCTAAGTCATAACGTCCACCAAAGGTGGATGTCTGTAGATGGTGGAGGAGGTTTCATCGAAAGTACACGTTTAGTGATTCTTAGATTTTCCTTAGTGTGTTTATTAAATGATACAGAGCATTTACTATTTTGGGAGTAACCTAGAAAGACACCTTCGTAAGACTTTGGGTCAAACTTGGTAAGGTAGTCTTTAGTGTTTAGAATGAAGCACTTGTTTCCAAACACTCTAAAATAGTTAAGAGTAGGTTTTCCTTACCTCTCTAGATTTCATAAAGTTTTTTCCTAGATGATTTAATTATGGTTCGGGTTGAGAATATATGTTGAAGTATCTACGGCGTTACACCAAAACTTTTGTGGTAACGATTGCTCGTTCAACATTGTTCTACTCATTTCTTAAAGTGTCCTATTTTTCCTTTCAACCACGCCATTTGATTGAGGAGTGCGTGGAGCCGAGAAGTTGTGAGTAATACCATTGGCATTACAAAACTCTCCAAATTGCACTTCATTATCAAATTCTCTATCGTGGTCGGTTCTTATTGACACTATTGTACATCCTAATTGGTTTTGGATTTTCTTACTAAATATTTCGAATTGATCAAAAGCTTCGGTTTGATTCTTAAGAAATCTAGTCCAAGTATACCTAGAGTAGTCATCTACTAAGAACTAGGTGTAAACGTTTTCCCTCCTCCGAAGCTTCGTACGCGGATGTACAAAAAAGATCCATATGGAAATTTCTAATCATTTATCATTGTATACTACAATCTAGCTTTGGTGACTACGTGAGCTTGTTTTTCATTTTGCAAGCATCACAAAAAATGTTGGATCAAACTTTAAAGCCTTAGGTAGGTTTTCAAACTAATTCCTTAGAAGCTAACGATTGAATGAGATGCATATTTGCGTGACCTAATCTCCTATGCTACAAAGTGGAATTATCATCAATCATTGCTAGACAAATTTGATACTTAGGCTTATTTCCTAATTTCATCACATAGAAGCCTTTCTTCCTAATACCTCTACCTATCACTTTATCGTCCTTAAAGTGATTTCACTATCAAGTTTATAAAAATTTACTCTAACACTTATTATCACATAATTTATGATTTAATTATAAAGAAAAAAAGCAGACACTATACATTCATAAAAAATATAACATTTATTTAATATATATTACAACAAATAACAATAAAAACAATTATCATTCAAACCAGTCAAGCAACTCCAGAAACACAACAAAAACCAACATAACCTACTGAAACCATACAACATATAAGCTCACCACAAAAAAGAAACACACCACCCAACACACAAAAAACAAACAACGAACACCCCCAACACAACACCCAACCAACCATCAAACAAACATCAGCCAAAACATACAAAGCAAAAACAACACTAAACAACCCACCCGACAACAAACTAAACAGCACCCCTACACAACAGATAACTACAATCCACACTCGTCAATCAACACACAACACCCCTGAAGCATAAACCATCATCATACAAAAACAATCCAACCCAAAACACCAACAATAATACCAAATAAACAAACATCCCACAAACAACACACCCACAACCAAAATAAAGACCACACACAAAAGACCCAAACCCAAACAAAAACACCAGAAAAGCCTCACCACCACACAACAACACACACATAAACAACACTCACAACCAAACCACATACACAAATAAGCCACCGACATACACAAACCACCACTAAACACCCCCACGCATACAATACACCAACAAACCACAACACCCACAACCACAAAAACAACTACAAAACACACAACTAACACAACAATCCACTACCCCACAACCCACACGAACACTCACCACCACCACGCCCCCCCCCACCCCCCCCCCTCCCAACCCACCTCACCCCAACTCACCACACCCCCAACTCCCGAATCAACCACGCAACACCCCATGAACTACATAATCAAATATGAATAGAGACAAAATAAAACGTACCAATGTCCAAGTGATGTAACCGCAAGATATACAAACAAAAATAATGTAACCACCAATGTATGCCTTTTAAGAGGATAAGAAGCATTTGTCTTCCCATCATATGTGAGTAACAACCCTATCCTTGAGTCATTCATTCAGGCTTCCAAAACGACTTCAAGGCATATCAATTTATAAAAACAATAACTCAAACATTTGGCCCCCAATATCTCATGGTCCAAAGTGATAGTGCCAAAAATCCCCTTGCATTTGATGCAATAATTTGGGATGTGAGAATGGGAAGACACATTTCCCATGGTATGTAACTTTGATGTGGAAAGTTGCTCCAAGTTACGGGAAATCCATCGGGTTGGTTTTGTCAACCAACATGTCTTTTAGGTCGTGGTGTTTTATGACGAGAGTAATTATTATTGACTCTTCTAGGAGGTGAAGTTTTAGATCTAAAATTAGGTTTCAAAATCCAACTCCGGGTTTTAACAATGGCTTATAGAATTGTTTAACTACCATTGTCCCACTAGTAACTGGGAAACATTGACTTTCTTACAATGTATGTGCTTTTGGTCAGACCCAAATGGATTTATGAAAAGTCACAGTTTTCTTAGATCCAGGTGTAACTAGGGGCGATCCCATATTTGTTTTGGGGGCTGCCGGATCATTAAGGGGGCCGCCTATAATTACGGGACCTCCATCAGAACACGTCTTTTTCTGAGCTTTTACAAATTTTATTTCTTTAGTTCCACTAGATGATGCTTCAAATGAATAAAAAACCCAAAACCTAATTTATCAACCGAGGGTGTTATTGATAACATAACATTTCATTTAAGTCAATGTGTACTCTTTTTAAATTTTGTTTAATCTAGTAGATTCTTCTTTGAGCTTTTCATTTTCAATTTTAAGTGTATGACACTTTGCACAATCGAGATCAACTCCCTTGTTTTTCTAGAGTGTGGATAATCTATCTTTTAATTCTCTAAGCTTATTTTATAGACTATTTCTAATAGCTTTTAACCTTTTGTTCTTAGTGATTATCATTAAACTCATTTTGCACAATTTATCATATTCATTGTCTAAAGCTAAATCATCAATTGATGAGTTTTCATCACTAAAGTAAGAAGATTCGGAACATACCTCATTTGGTGCTTGAGCTACAAGACATGTCTCATCTTGGATCTTTTCATCACCTTCTTCATCGCTATCGCTCCAAGAACCTCCAACAAATGCTCTTTGATTCATGTCTCTCAGTGGTTTTGGACATTCTCCAATAAGATGTTTTGGATCTCCGCATCTAAAGCACTTCCTTTCACTTTTTCCGTTTTTGTCGTCTCGGCTTCTTTGAAAGGTCTTTTTGTCGTTCCGAGGTTGTCTTACGAATCTACCTCTTCTCTTAAAGAACTTCTTGAAGTCTCTTACCGCCATGGCGTACTCTTCGTCTTCACTACCGGAAGTCGAACACTCTTCATCACTAGATTCTTTCTTAGCCTTTAAAGCAAGAGATTTCCTTTCAACTTTTGCTTTGACTATTTTAGAATCTTTCTTGATGATCATCTCATGGACTTTGAGGTTTCCAATGAGCTCATCAAGAGATAGTGATGTTAAGTCTTTTGACTCTTCAATCGTCGTGACCTTTGCTCTCCATTTAGGCTTTAAGCCCTAAAGTAAACTTCCTTACGTAGTTCTTACTAGAGTAACCTTCATCAAGAGCTTTAAGACTAGTAATAATAGTATTAAATCTAGCAAAAGCACTATCTATAGATTCGTCTTCAGAAATGACGAATTGTTCATATTGTTGAACCAAAAGGTCGATCTTATTATCTTTGACTTGGCTATTACCTTGATGGGTGATTAACAAAGTTTTCCAAATTTCTTTTGCCGTATTACACATGAAAATTCGTTCATATTCTTTTCTAGGCAAAGCATTATAAATAACCATTTTGGCTTCATTATTTTTCGCAAGCCTTCTTTTAAGATCATCAGTTTGTTTTTCAAAAGGGACAACCTCATCAAGTTTGGTTTTCGGATTTTGAATAATGGGTTGAAAATCACCATTGGTAATAACATGCCAAAGATCTAGATCTTTTGATTTAACATATGTCTCGAATCTATTTTCCAATAATAAACTAACTTGCTTTCAAAATTGGTGTCTTTGGCATAGATTGCCCTTCTAGATAATTTTCAGAATCCATAGATCGATCCAAGTTTTAAAATACAATATATTTTAAAATCTTGAGTTACCTTACTCCTGATACCAATTGTGGAAACTAGAAGGGGGGGGGGGGGGGGGTGAATATTTACAAGGTTAAGTAACCGTTTTAAAAATTCTTTGACTTATAAATGTTTTGATTTCGAGTTTATATTTCAAACAATCAACTATAAACAATCACAAACAAAAACTATCTAATGTAATGAACCTAAATGAACAATAATAATAAAAGGGATAAGGAAAGAAATTGATCAAACCAAATACACCCCGGATTATATAATGGTTCGGCAATGAAGCACCTCTTCGTATGCTACTCTACTCACCGGTAAATCCACTCGAGATTTCACTATGTCACAAGCTCCCTTAGGCAAAAAACCTGTATATCACGTCACTTACTTTCTTTTTTCCGACACTAAGCTAATATCGAGTCCTAATCCATAGCTAGAACCAATCTAAGACTTGCACTAAGTCTTACAACACTCACAAGATATATTATACCCTTGGATTGACACACAAACCAAATCACACCAATAGACAATTACAAACACTTGGATCTACAACACATCCAATTATTACACAACAACACTAAATATATTGGTAAAAAAAAAAAATGGAAGATTTATGATCTTGAGGAGGAAGAGAGAGATCACTTGATAACAATTCGTATATAGAAGAATACGATTGTTCTTCTCTTGCAGTTGATTAATCTTAGAAATAGAATTTTATGATTAGTAATTTATAAACGTTTAATTTTATCGTAAATATTTTCACATTTTGTTATTATCAAAACATTGAGAGGTCGAAAAATATAAATAACATTTTTAGACATTATTTGTATTAACAAAGTAACATAGCTCCACAAGCAGTACTAACTAAGTTAGGCCTAGTATCACTTAATACTGCCAAATCAGTTAGTACTGCTCAATCCAGAAAAACAATGAATGATGCTATGCCAATAACATACTCTTATTATAAAGCATATTCATCTGTTAAAAGACCCTTTAACAAGAAAACAACAAATTACAACAAATATTTCAACAAAAGAGTTAATACTGTTAAGAGTACAAGGGTTAATACCGCTAGGTATACAAAGCTCAGGTTAATACTGTTAAGGCCTCAGATGTAACACCCCCAAAATTTCAACAATGCAGCGGAATACCACATGGGGTGCTACTTCATAATACACAGCGCTAGATACAAGAGAACGACCTCTAAATGTGTCGTTTGTAAAACAATCTCGTTGATTTAATCAAAATCTTGAATTTAATATACATTTGTCCCATAATTGCATCACAATGAAAAGCTTGAATGTATTGACTCCAATGCACTTCAAGAAATCCGAGCATCATATATTTACTCTTAAAAAACATGCTTAAAAAAGTGTCAACATTTAAAGATTGGTGAGTTTCATAGGTTTCTGTAAATAACAAACGTTAGTTCCAATAAATGTATTGCCCACTGTAATCATTACAGTGTCCATATAAAAACGATTTAATGACTACTGTCTCCCTATCAGTAACATTAAAATAATTGTATGACCATTTAAATCCTTAAATGTCCTTCCAAAATGTATGTGTGATTTTTAGAAATCAATTAGCTGTAAAATATGCAAGACAATTTATATCCCAAAATAGTCCCAAAAGGTACGTGTCAAAGTTGGATCACAAATATCCAAAGTATGTATTGCCACTTTATTCAAGTGTGTATAAAACCATGATTACCATTACTCTAAGTTCATGAACTGTGACGTAGACTTGTATGAGTGCCCTTAGTCAATGTCATAGTAAGAGTGTAAGTGTACCCATCGTAGGTGTTTCCCTCCCAAGAACACCCAGGCGATAATAAATAATATGTTCCCACCGTACCCGGTGTCCCCCTCCAAGGACAAACCGGGCAAAAATAATTTATAAATGTATTGTTTGGGTTGGTTACCCCGCAGGCGCCAATTCAATCATAATCCGACATGGTATAACGTTGTACTTCCCGTTGATGAGCTAGTCACCCGAACGGGGATTGTCAATCCTAAATAGATCTATCTTATAACATGTTCGCAGCTCCCACACCTCCAAGTGATATACAATACATAGCAACACTAAGGGCTAATCCATAATCATAAAAGTATAGAATGCTTTTACGTTCAAAAATAAACCCATATTGTATCTGTCCTCGCGAGATATATAAGTGAGTATGTAAACCAAACAGGTAATCAAACCATGTAAAATGCGTTTTGTAAACATGTATCAACGAGTTAAAATTGAAGCACGTAACGATTTAAATCCAACACGTAATTGAATTAGTGAACAAGCATGTTTCTCACCCACCCAAAATATATGTAAAAACATGTAAAACTTGGGGCTATGAACTCACCTTGAGTTGAGAAGATTGATAGGTAGGCATCGTAATCCACATTGAAGATGAAGGAATGATTGACAGATAGGCATCTAAAAATATGCACAATACGAACGGAAAGACGAAGCCTCTCTTATGCCTGACCATGAAATAGCCGCTTTAACTTAACGGCTAAGTCCACTAGCCAGATAATGGTGTTTGGGTTTCTCGATGAATGTTATTTCAACGCGACGCGTTGAGAAAGATTAGATATTTAACATTGTAATAGTTTGGTGGTTGGAAATAATCAATAGAATAAACACCCCAAAGTGTGTAATATATATTCTATATATATTACATATGAAAAATAAACCGTTGTATAACTCGTACAGCGAATTATATAATAAAAACAGACAACTCAAGGATTAATGTGAACTGTATAATACTTTGCTAGTATTATATAAAAAGTGAGAGTAAATAATTAAACCAATTATTTCGACAACTCATTTAATTATTTAAAAGTCCCATGTAGAACACACGTCTTTAAGTTATAAAAAAAACACACGACGTTTGTAAAACTTTTACAATAGTTATGGTGTTTACTTCTAGCATAAAAATATAAAATAAAAAATTAATATTTAATAAACTTATATTTTGATGCTTCGCATAGTTGGTGTCCTAAAAAAACAGATGCCTTAAAACAATGTAAAAGTATAGGTTATTCGTTCATTGGTCGTGTTATTTGTATAAAAAAGTTAATGTATTCTTTTAAAAAAACTTGGTCAAGTTCCCCTTTAAATTCTTTCTAAAATAATAATAAGCTTTATTAAATCATTGGTTATAACATATAACTTAATATAAATTTTCGTCAAGCTTACCCCGTTTACATACTTTCCCCACGTGTACACAAAACTCAACGATTTCCATATTCGAACAACTTAATGTTTTTTTTTCCAACTTTTTCAAAAAAAAACGTTTTGCAAATCCTCATGTTTAAAATATATTTCTATATACAGTACTAAACTAAACCAAAATAATAATTACGACATCTATTAACCGATTTATTTAACACCATATAAATATATCCGGTTTTTTAATATTTATTAGAACCATTTATATCAATTGTATTTGTTAGATATCATCCAAACTCAACCAATGTTTGATCGCCTAACAAAAAACGCACCTATTCTTGCTAATCCACCCAAATGGACCCAAACGTTACACAACACCAACCAAACGGACCCCATGTCCCAAATAGCCCTCGAGGCTGTTAAACCCCACATTTTCATTTGTTGTTTTGATATATATAAACCAAACGAACCCTCGTTGTTTCCTCGTTGTTTCGCTAAACCAAACACGTCCTTCGCGTCTCTCTCTTAAACCAAACGCACCCTACTCGTGCCAAACCCAAACCAAACACCCCCGTTTGGCTGTCAACCCCAAAAACAAACACCCCTTTGGCTGTGTTAACCCAAACAGCCCCCTTGTGGGCTGTTTTAATACCAAACGCACCCTATGCTGGTGGAAACTAGCCAAACGCACCCTATGTGGGCTTGTGACAGCCAAACGCACCCATGTGGTGCGGCTGCCACCCAAACGCACCCCTATTTTTGAGACTGTCGAACCAAACACACCCCATGGCGGTTTACAGCTAACCCAAACGCCCCTAATCAGTCAAACCGCAACATAAACACCTCAAATCTTGCTATAACAATTAAACCAAACACACCCTTGTCGGGTTTAACCCGAACCCGACTCACCCTCGGCTGTCCCGGCTGTCCCCGCAGCCAACCCGACGCCCCGGCTTCTTTGACAGCCGAACCAACGACCCAAATCAAACCAACGACACCCTCTTCCCCCGGCTGTCCCGGCTGTCCCACAGCCTAACCCGACCCGAACCCACCCTCTTCGGTGTTATTGTCTAAACCTAACACACCCTAAACCCGTTGTCACGCTGCCAAAACCCGCCAACCCGACCCGCTGTTCCAACAGCCAAACTCGACGCACCCTTTTGTTTCATAACCCAACCCAACGCACCCTAAAGGTGGCTGTCAACCCGCAACCAAACGCACCTTTCGTTGGTGCAACTACAAACCAACGCACCTCGCTGTGGTGCTAACTATAACCACCACACGCACCCTCTAGTGGCGGCTGTGGTGGTTGTGGTGTTGGTTTCGGTGGAGATGGAGTGACGGGGTGATGATGATGATGATACGATGATGATGGTGGTGTGACCGTGGTGGGGTTATGATAATGACGATGATGATTATGATGGGTTCGGTGGGGAGGCAGTGGGTGTGACCGGGTGGAGGTGGTGGAGGCATGGCAGCGGGCTGTGGTGGCGAGTGGTGGCGCGTGAGTTGGTGGGTCGTATAGATCCGGAGATGAGGATCATTCTTGGAGTTGGCCGGAAAAACTCACCGGAAAATTATTCCGGTGGCCGGCGAGCGGCGGCGATGGTGGGTGAGGGGTGGCCGGCGGTGGCCGGGTATTTTTGGAGGGGAGAGAGAGAAATGAGAGTGTTTATATGTTGTGTGTGTGTATAACATGAGATGAAATGAAATAAGTGTATAAGATTTTATATATATATATATAAAAAATTAAAGTGACAAGTT
This sequence comes from Tanacetum coccineum, assembly GCA_026074375.1. NCBI lineage: Eukaryota > Viridiplantae > Streptophyta > Magnoliopsida > Asterales > Asteraceae > Tanacetum > Tanacetum coccineum. Next base: position 40,200 of record BQNB010024645.1, read on the forward strand.
AAATAAGTTGAGGGTAAAAAGTGTAACTTTTTCATATACTTTTTGATAAAAGCGGTCGGGGACTCATTTGAGCGACTTAACGATATTCAACTCTCTAAACTTGCGCCATTGTTTTTCCGAATCTTTTTCTTGATAAAAAGTGAGTATTTACTTGATAATGTTTCATAAATATTTATAACTTAATAAAAAATATCTGTTATTCATTTTGTGAACCGGTTTCGTCTTGTTCCGAAAAAATTGGAATTTCAAACTTGAGATTCGCGATTAATCCCACAAACGCTTTTAATTTAAAATGATGACTAATTTATTAAATATTTTTATTAAATAAATATTGATAATAAAATAACATACTGTTTTGTCCGCGTTGTATATGTTCGAAAAAAAAATGGTTTGCGTGCTGTTTTTAGAGCCCTTTACGGCTCGTTTCCAGGCTCGGGCAAACAAAAAGTTGTCAGAAAGTCATTTCACATAGAATAGCTTGTAGGGTCGAGTTGTGGGGGAAAACGCGAACGGGCTTTAGATGGTCATTCTTATAAGTCAAGCCAGACCCTAAAAGTCAACGATTGGAATCGTCATTCAAAAATTCGAAAATTCTCGGATGTTACATCATATATGTTATATATCATACATATATTAGAGTCTATTTGTCCATAATAATCCTCATATGTCCAAGTTATCAAAATGTACAAGTCATAACATCTCATGAAAACATAACTTTACTTAAGTGTCTTTTTACTTCCAAGTTCCATAACATGAACTTTTAATACATGTAACCAAGTGTGTACAATTTGGATACTTCATATATCCTTATTTATAGTGACATGTATAACATCATTAAAAGTCCATAAACAAGATTTACATGCCATTTGCATTACTTTCACTCGAAACATATTAAATGATCTTTTAAAACCCTAATTTATAATATTTAGTTTTCACACCATAACAACATGATACAACAGACTTACTCATCCATTTAACATGATTCCTTTAACATCATAAATATATAAAAGTGTACAAAATGATGACAACAAGTAAAAACTCCTTTTACATGTTAAAAATCCTAAATGGTGATTCAAGCTATAATAGAACTAACATATGCATAGAATGATAAATGTAAGAACATAAAGAGTTCTAGATGACCTTATGATGAATGAAGATGATGACTAACACAATCTAAACCCTTGTTTAGATTAGAAACCAAAGCTTGCACAATATTAACCCTAGTTTTCCAAGTGAAATTCTTAACTTTCCTTTTCTTGATTAAAGCTTGAATATGGTTAACCAATGCTTGCAAATGCCTTAGAATATCTTAGGAAGGATGTGTGTATGTGTGTATAGGTTGTAGAAAATTTTGTATGGATTTGGTAAAGGGGTGTTTTCAAGCCGTGGGTTATTATGGGGTAATGGGGAGAGTTTTTGATTTTTCTCTAAGTGTTGAGACTTGTATGAGTTCCTATCTCTAGTATACATGCATATATGGTAAGTCTTTGGTCAAAAGATTGCAATAGTTAGTCATGGAAACATGTTCATGGTCTTAAGGGTCTTGGTTGGGTCAAAGGAACAAGGTATGTGTATGTTTAATAGAAAAGTGAAGTACAAAGACCAAGTTGACCAAGTTTTGATATTTCTTTGTATATTTTTGAATCATATCCGGTCCCCTAATATAGATATATTTGAATGGTTTTTGGAGTAAATTTTTATGTATTGTGTCATAAATTGGTAATTGTTTGAAGCGTAGAAAAGTTTTTGGTGGTCCGGGGTATCCTAAATGCAATTTAATACTCGCGAAACGTTAAACACTTACGCAACCAATAAAAAAAAATGAACAAAGTTAATAAAATTATCCTCAAGAATAATACGTTTAACCCTTGCTTGAATTAACATTTAATTGTATTTGATGCCCGTTTATATTGAACGCTAATTTTTAGGCCTACGCCGATTAACTTAATGGTTTTACGATTTAAAACAAACGCGTACAATACAAAAGATACATAGTAGATTTATCGTCGTCGTCAATGACTTGAAAACACAGGGTGTTATAGTTTATACCAAGGAATCACTTAGAAGGATCGATTATTCGTTGATACGTTACAAAAATCAATGATGTTAAGTTTTGTAAAAAGTGGCCGATATCACTACTTGTGTAAAAGTATGTAAAGAATCGGGATTTATAGGAAAGTTTACCGATTATGGGAACGTCAACTTTGTGATGTCTATGTCAATTTCTGTGAATCGAGGCGAGGTCTCTTTCTATATATTCTAGTCTTTGTCATGGAATGGTCAGGGGAAAGTTACTAGCAACCGTACCTTATTTGTTGGCTTAATCTATTTTAGGTTTTAGTGAATTTTATTTAACAACCCATTTTACTTCCCTTATCCTTAAGCAACTAACCTTATGTCACTCGAATGATGACATTGTTCTAGCTTCGTCTATCTGTCATAACGGCCAGTATGCATGTTCTCAGCTCCTTGTTGGATGATGACTTTTGGTGAAAGTTAGAAGGTCCCTACCCTATATCATTCTTCAAACCTAACCACTGTTAAACACGAACAGGGGATGTGTTAGGATATGTTATATTTTCTATTCTATCGTTTCATGGACGAGGGTTTTATATACAATAACACTGCCTTGTTGGTGTCTTACTTATGGTGATAGACTGATGAATGATCATACCGTAACCCTTCTTAACCAAATTAACTTTTGACTTGTTCTTCCATAGCTTTAGCAGTGGAGATGTTATCCTGCCAAACTAATAGATACGAAACTAATCACGATAGAAAACCGAAGCAATTGAGCTAACTACTTAAATGTTTCAAAACAAACAAACCCTATATTATTGAGTGATCTGAGTGTTTTTTTCATTTCCTATGTTTCGTATGGAGCTTGGTATGTAACAGGAGGTGATTTAGTGACAAAACTATGCTTAAACAGAAAATCCTTAACTTCTGTTCGGGACACATTTTCATAAAAATAAACTTTTTTCTAGAGTCTACTTGAGTACAAGTAGGATTCAAGTGGGGGGATAGTTGATGACATCAAATAACGTCACATTATTATAACATTTATCCCATCTAATTTTTGCCCACTTTTATATAATTATTGCATATTTTGGTACATTAACTGCATATACAGTTGATAAATTCCAGTAGTTCAAGAGTGTTTTATGAAAGATGAATCTAAAAGGTGTACAATTTGGAACTAAAACGAAGGCATTTGAAGATTTCTGAAAATTCACCAATACGCCGTATCCAACTAAAGAGATACGGCGTATCAGCGCCAAGCTTCACAAGAAAACGCGTTTGACCAATTCCCAATACGGCGTATTCACTCTGTCTACATACGCCGTATCCAAGAAGATAACTATTCGAAGATACAATATATCAAGTAAATTGGGAATGATATCAAAGATTTATTACGAATGTAGTGCGCACTCCAAGGAATCTAGCCCAATATGCCGTATCGACCTATCTGGATACGGCGTATCAAGTATTTTTCAGCAACTATAAATAAAAGACTTAAAAACGAGTTTTCAGTGTGCTATATCTTATTCCTTATACCATACTCACTAAAGACGAATTTTAGAAGAGAAGATCAGGCACCAAGGTCAAGCATTGATCACGAATCCATAGAAGACATCGTGTAATTTTTACTCTCTTAATCGTTCGATTTTAATTGTTTGATTACGCTTGTATAATTACAATGTTTAATGAAAATTTCAATGTTTGGTTTGTTTTAAAATCGATTTCTTAATTTATCATTGATTATTTAATTATGTTTATCACCACATACTTGTTTATGTGTTTGAATATGCGATCTATCATTCAACTGGGTCTAGTGTTACAAACCAAGTAATCTAGATACCCGGGATAGCTCTCCATAATCGTGTCTTTGAATATTACTGACCAATATGATCATAAATAACGTACTGTCTCGTCTTTTGATTTATGAGCTTAGTTGACCGGTAGGTGACCACACCCGTTTTTGTTTTCAGGCACTCATGCTCTTAATTAACTTGATAAATAATGGAATAGTGGGACTACAAGTATATGAGAAACACCATCAAACAATTAAGTGGGTTAAAGTCCCCGTTGGGCTAGAGTTTTAAACCAGATCACCACTTATACTTTAATTCTCTAAGATAGAATTTATAATTAAAGCTAAAGATGCTTTAATGCGAATGGCATTAATTGTTGACAGGATTAATTGTGTCTGTTCTTAGGATGATGTCCCGCTAAGTCTTACGAATGAAATGTCCGCTTCGAGATAAGTAAATCCATATGCAACTAAAATAAACAAAACCACATCGAACCAGATTTTACTAGGCTAATACAGTTTTCTATCTATTTGGCTTGAGTACCAGTCTTTTCTATCTTCAAATCTTCATCTTTTTTGTTTTATTGTGTTATTGATTGATATTGTCACACCAACCTGTGCCATCTCCCACAGGCTGATAAACCCCCATGACATTAGAAAGTCAATGTACATAGCATAGGTTTAAAACCAGTAAATAGACCAATTAAAAATATTGATAGAATATAGGAGTTAATGTTCCACTCTTAGTGTTCGACCAGCCCACAAACTTACCGCTAACTCCATTTTGAACGGGTACACTGCTCGTTAAAGTGTTGTTTTAGGTTTGTCGGCTAAATATAAATGTAAAACTTGATAATCAAATAATTGACCCTACACAACAGCACATCAGGTTTTTGGTGCCGTTTTCGGGGAGTGAAATAACTAAAGCCTTATTCTTTATCAGTAAATCTACCATTAAATTAATTAGCTAAGTGTAATCTAATTACTAATATTTAGTTGTTTTAATTTTTAATTCGCATTGTGTGTTTAAATTGTTTGTTTAAAATCTCGCATTTAATTGTTTTTTAATAGTATTCTGTTCTGACTGATCACCTGATACGACATATCCACCAGTTAGATACGACGTATCAAACCTTCTAATCAGGACAACGTATTGAGTTTTACCTGTCTAAATGGCGTATACGTTTCACGACAATACGACGTATTCGATAAGCTCTATACGGCGTACTGGTATTCAACAAACCTATACGGCGTATTCAAATTAATTGAATAAGGCGTATCTGTCATATGATACAACAACAATTCGAAAAACATCACGTTTAAACTTAATTATCCTACTAACATTTTCCTCCATTTTTTTTATTGAGAAGCGTGTGATTGCTCGATACAACACTGGATAATGAAAACCCGCGACAACATAATTAATCATGATGAAGTAGCATCTAACAAGCCAATAATTCACAAATTCACAAACTATAAATGGTGATGAATTCTTAAAAATATTTACGGGATAAACTCCTTCAATGGCATGGATGGAGGAATGAAATTGACTTTAAAATATCATTTGACGAATCCGACGATGAAAATTACACGGTAATTTTTGACAAAAACTCGTTTTCTTATAAAATAATTTCTGATTTGAAAAAGGATTCGGAAAATGACAATGAAAAAGTCAATATGCCTTCGTTTCTATCACCCGAGCCAAAGGTCAGTTGTTTTGATGATTTAGACTTCTTTAAAGATTTTGAGAATGAATTTCCAGCCATTGTTTACAATGATGCTCTAACGTCTAAATCAAATTTCTTAACTGAACCTATTATAAGTCCTCAGCATATCGATGAATTTGATTTGAAAAATGAAACATCATTGTCCAAATGTGATAAAGTGGAACAAGACGTTTTATACTTTAATGGTCTATTTCCTTTTAATGTGATTTATCCTAATGATCTAAAATTGAATACTGACAATGATAATGATATAATCGATATTGAGCAACCTTCGGGGGATATGTCTGTCATACCATTACCTAATGTAATAAATGTTGATACACAATGGTCAAATAAGCTTTTGGAAACAAGTCATGATACATCTAATAAATTTTTCAAAACTGAAACTTTTATCAAGAATCTAAATGTTAATATCATGACCTGTAATTATCTTAACAAAGGGATGCCATTCATTTTTCTAATCAAGAATTTGTATGTGCCATTTGGCATCCCGTTCGACCCCAAGTTGTTTTATAAGGATGGGATTAAATAGAAGGAAAAAAGGTCGAACTTAAAGACCAGCTGAAACAAAAGTGCTTCCCGAGAGACAACCCGGTCATTTTAATTGTTTTTCGCATTTTAATTATTTGTTGCACAAGTCTGTCTTCCCAGACACTCTATACGGCGTATCGAACCCCTCTGGATACGGCGTATAGAGATGTCTGGACGTTATCAGTTTTTAAAACTTAATATTTAATTTCCAGTAATTTAATTATTTCTACAGGAACAATACGGCGTATCCTAGGGTTTGGGATACGGCGTATTGATCCATGTACAGTTGTGTGTTTAATTGTTTTCTTGTACCATTGTAGCGAGATAGAATTTGCACTTGTCTTCTAATCTCTTATACAGGACCTTGCTGAAACTATGATATGGTATATGCTGAAAAAGACATGTGTTGAACTTATCCGGGCATGCTGAAGCCCTAGTCAACACACTTTTTGCTATTTGTTTTCCTGTATATTAACCAGTGTAAATCCGAAATAGAATTGCAGGTTGTTTTCTAAATCTTTATGCAGGACCTTGCTGTAATGAAATCGACGAATTGGTGGAGGTATACTCTGAAAATAACGTACGTTGAACTTATTCGGGCATTATGAAGCCCTGGTCAACACACTTTTTGCTCAAGAACTCATCTTGGAGAATTATCACGAGCAAAACATCAGGGAGTTTTTCGTTTTAATTCTATTTTCCCTTATTATTTATTGTTTTTTCTATACAACAAGGACGTTGTATAATTTAAGTGGCAGGATGAAGAATTAGAAAGTACTTATCTTATTTTTTACAAAATAACTTACTACGTGCTTAAAAGTGCTTAAAAATAGGGCAAATTAAAAAAAAATTAGCATGACTTTTGTAAAAATCACTAGTTACATTACCTAGCGCACTATAACCCTTGATACATATTGTGAGAATTAAGCCTATTATGAGTGTGCCGGTGATGTAGTGGACTTTAGAACTTAGCCTGGTATATAACTCGAGACCGCAATGATTAGTACTATGGATTTAGATGGAGGAACATGTTCAACTGATAAATTTCTAGGATTAAACCAAACAGCCTACATGTCATAAAATTAACTAACTATACTGGTTAGTTAACTCCCGTGTAACCCTTTGTTTACTCTTTATTTTAGAGTAAGATCTCCTAGAACAACCTGTTGAGCCATTCCTTTCTTTTTCTACACCATATTATATGTTTCGTTACACCTTTGCACCTTAGCCTTTCGTGTAGATTAAGCCAATTTTAATCAAAGTTGCTAGTTGCTTTCGTGTAAAGTTTTGTATTTTCTGTGTCAAAGTGAAATTTTTCTATCTCTATAATGGTCTGGAAATTGCACAATGCAATGGGAAAATATGTAGCTCAGAAGTTTCGCTACTTTCGCAATTATGAATCATGTCCGAAGAATAAGTGTTACAAGGAAAAGATTATCCGGATGAATTATGATAGTGAAGATGGTGAAATAAAACCGAGATTTATGATGTATTGCAAGAAAAAAAGAGAAAAAACAGCAAAAAAAGATAAGGAAGAAAATAGTCGGTTCAAAAGAAGTTTATAACGAAGGAATTACTTGGAAGGATCGATTATTCGTTGATACGTTACAAAAAAATCAACGATGTAAAGTCTTGTAAAACGTGGTCGATATCACCACTTACTCTGTTAAAGTATGTAAAGAGCGGGATGTAAGGGAAGTTGACCGTTATGGGAACGCCAACTTAGGTTGTCTTTGTCATTTCTGTGATCGAGGCGTTTGTCTATATGTTCGAGTCTTTGTCATGGAACGGTCGGGGGAAAGTTACTAGCAACTGTACCTTATTTGTTGGCTTAATCTATTGTATGCATGTCTCAGCTGCCTTGTTGGATGACTACTTTCTGTGAAAGTTAGAAGCTCCCTACCTTATATCATTCTTCATCCTAACCACTGGTTAAACATGAACAGGGATGTGATCGAATTGTATATGTATATTCCGTCATTATGGCCGTGTATGTACAATATAGCTGCCTTGTTGGTGTGGTACTTATGGTGAAAGACTGTTGAATAATCAACCCTAAGCCTTCTTAACCCAATTTATCTTTTGACCTGTTTCTCCTTAGCTTTAGCGATGGAGATGTATATCCTTGCCAAGCCTATGATAGAAAACTAATCACGACCGAGCAATTGAGCGTACCAATTAAATGTTGCACCCTGGATTAGTTGAGTGATCTGAGTGTTTTTATTTCCATATTTCGTGAGGAGCTTGGTTATGTACAGGTGATTAGGACAAAACGATGCTTAAACGGAAAATCTTCAACTTTAGTTGGGACACATTTTGATAAACAAAAACTTTTCTAAAGTCTACTTGAGGACAAGTAGGATTCAAATGGGGGGATATTTGATGACATTAAATAACGTCACTTTATTATATCATTTATCCCATCTGTTTTGCCCACTTTTATATAATTATTGCATTATTGCTTATTTGGTACTAATAATTCTTTAAAATTTGAATAAATCAATAATTCGTAGTGTTTTTGTGAAGACAAGCTAAAAGGCGCATAATTTGGAGCTAAAACAAGGACATTTGAAGAATGCTGATTTCTGACTACATATGTCGTATCCAACAAAAGAGATATGGCGTATCAGCGCCACGACTTTACAAGAAAACGCATTTGACCAATTCCCAATACGACGTATCCCTTTTGTTTACATACGTCATTATCCGTGAGAATAACTATTCAAAATACTACATATAAAGAAATTGGGAATATACCACTGATTTGATTGAGAACGTAGTGCGCACAGGTCCAAGGAATCCAAGCCGCTATACGCCCGTATCGACATAGCCAGATCGGCGTATGAGTCTTTTCCAACTTATAAATAGAAGATCAAAAACGAGTTTCATGTGCAATATCCATATTCTAGAATAACATACTCATTGAAGACGAATATTTAGAATAGAAATCAGCCACCAAGTCAATCATTGAGATCACGAATCCATAGAAACATCTGTGTAATTTTTAACTCTCTTAATCCGTTTGATTTTCATTGTTGATATGCTTGTAAAATTCAAGTGGTGGGATATGTTCATTGTTTTATTATGCTTGTATATATCAAATTTTGAAAAAATAATAATCTGAGAAGAAACTAAACAATAAGTGATTACTCACCGTCACGGAAGCTCTCAACCAACTAATCTCACAAATAGAGTCGTTAGAAAAGAGAAAGAGCGAACTGCTCTTTTTAGCGAATTAAACCCTGTCCCTTGCAGGGTGATCCGTAAAACCAACGGCCTGCGCTACTCTTTTTAATGAATAACCAACTAGAGGGAGCCGTACCTAGCGATGTCAAAAATGGAGAGGTGTTTTTGCATCTTTTATTCGCTGATATTATGATAATACTTCAGTTTGGAAGTATTATTTTATTGTTAATTTTTTCTTTTTTTTACAAAGAGAAATTGATTTTAATTTTGGATTTTTTTTGTGTTTTTTTGATTTCTAGTACTAGAAAAACTTTCGCCGAAGGAAAGGATCTCTCGCCTTTTAACTTCAACGAAAACCCTGAAAATCGTATGCACTTTCTTCCCCGGCAAATACGGCGCCAAAATTTGTGTTGCGGGTATAAATATGCAGCTAATCAAATCTAATCTATATAAAAGTATTTAGAACCCGTGACATTCTTTTTCCAAAATTACTTCTCAAACAAGAGAATAAAAGGCTAAATCTCACATAAAAAAACACAATACTGTATATTTTTTAACCGGGAAGTATTTCTTCCTCGCGGGTCGTATCCAACTAAGCTCGTTGTAATTGAGATTCGGAATAATTCGATTTCGAGTCAAGAATTAGAGTAAAGGATTTTTGACTTTTGAAATTACACTACGAATATAATAGCACAATTAAACTATGACACACCGAATAAAGAAACTAAAAAATCAAATTAAACTCACGTACGCAAACATTTTATAAAACACGAAAATTAAAAAACGTGAGCTAAAACTGATATTAAAATCTAAAGCACTACACTTTTAGAAACAAAATTTTATACCTCAAAATTACAAATTTAATAGAGAAAAAATTAGAGAAAAAGTAATTAGAATTTTTTTAACTATTTTTGCGAATTTTTTTATAAATTTCGTTCTTAAGAAAAAAATGAATTACTAAAAAAATAACTTTTTCTAAAATTTAATACTAAAATTCTCTACCTTTTAATTTTTCAAAATACTAGAATTGAATAAGAAAATTATTACAAAAAGATAAATATATCTTTTTCACTATTTTTCTACATTTTCTATGATTTTTTTTAAAAGAAAAAAGACAAGTGACTAAAAATCTATTTAATTTCTAGAAAATAACAACTTTACTGAGGAAAAATAAAGAAAAATGATTTTTAAACATACTAAAAATGTGCAGAAATCACAAATGGAACCAAAAATGCCCAAAATGAATATTAATAACCAATTGAACCCTAATTTAGGCCAATTAAAACCTAAACCCTAATTTTATTAAACTAATTATGAAAATATTAAAACTATTTTATTATACTAAAAAGACAGGGTAGAAAGTGAAACAATAGAAAGTAAAGGGTAGGCGGGGTAATTAACTCGAATTTACACTATAGTTAAAACGGGTAACCTTATACTATTGAAAAATTACAAAACAGACCCTACGATTTGCTTATTATGAGCTTATTTAAAAAGTGAAAATTAGCAAAAACTTAAAACTACAAAGTTGAACTTGAGCTTATACTCTACAACTTTAACAAAGGTACTATGAACTTTTAACCACTAGATAAGCTAGAAAACTAGCTTTTTAAACTGCAATACAGAAACTAAGGGTTTACTAGCTTTTTCAACCTTTTGCTTATTCCTAGCTTATTTCTAAATGAAAATTAAAACTAAAAGAAGCTATATGAAGTCTAAGATGTGTACTAGGAATGTCTAAAAAGAAATAAGCTACAATGGAACAAGAATAACAAGAAATTTGTTATTGAAAAGTGAAAGGTTCAGCTTATTAATGAATTTAAGCTTTTCCTAATAAGCTAAAAAGCTTAAAACTAGATTCTAGAAACTAAGATTTTGGAATTAAGCTATCCTATGATTATTTGATGAACCTAGATAAAAGGCTATTTAAAATATCAACTAGAAATAAGAAATCAAAAAGAAAATAAGCTAGAACTTTAATGTACTGCTATACTACTTTTGCAGGCACTTATAAGCTAGACTAAAAGCTGAGAAATGAAAATTAAGACATTATTTATATAAAGCTAATGTAGAACTACTAAAATGCTTAATTATCTTTGAAAGTCTGACACTTAATTACAAAGCTAATGAATAAGCTAGTAAAGAGATTAGCAACAACAGTACTAACTGAATTAGTACTGTTGTTTGCTGATGTACTTGGTTATAACTAAAGTGCAGGCTAAATTCTATATTGAGAACTATCTAAACTAACTATCTAAGTGTTATTTAAACCTGCTTTAATCAAATGTGAGCTCTAAAATGGTGAGAATCTCTAAAAACTTAAAACTACTTAAGCATTAAAAACTGCCCTGGTGCTAGGAAGGATCTTTAGAACTTAAAACTTTGAAAAACTACAAACTAATTCTCAAAACCTTTTTAAAAATTTATAAAATGACACTAACACAGATGACGTAATGCACATTCTTACAAAAAACACACTACGAGATTACTTTAAAAGTCAATAACTCTTTAATCCAAACACTAGTTAACAAGAGCTGTCACAAATGAATTCCTTTTAAAATCTATTTTAAAACTAAAAATGCTGAATCCTTATACCTACTCTAACTTTAACTAACCCTATTAAGCTAATTGATCACTAAAAACTACAGCTTATTAGAATATTACAGCCAAGTTACTTACCTTCAGCTTTATCAATTAATAATGACTAAATTAAAACTATGAAAAGCTACATGAATTCCTACAACAATTACGTTAAGGAACATTTGAATCTCTTAACTAACTAAGAAAAATTAAACAAATATTACACACAAAAAGACAATTCAATAAGCTAAATGTAATAAGCTAAATGAATGCTAAAATGAAATATAGAGGATTAAACCTGGAATTGAAGACTCTTCACACTAAGCTATCCAAGAGTAGAAGCTTAGTGTTCCTAATGGCTTCCAAAGCCTCTAAACCAAAAGCTTAAGCTCTATAAGCTTCTTTGAGCTTTTTGCTCCTAATTGCTTCCAAATTTGAACTTAATTGAACATTTGAAACACTTAATATATTAAAAACAGTATTAAAAAAGAGTTTTAAAAATAACATTTTAAAAAAACTTTAAAACTAAGAAAACTCATAAAGCTAAAATTAGCTTTATTTCAAACTTATCAGACTAAATAAACAGTACTTAAAACATGAAAACATAAGAACAAAATCACAACTGAACTTGCTTCATTGCTTAAAAAATGAAAGTACAAGCAGAAGAAAAGCCCCAAAAAGTAAAAAAGTAAACGAAAACTATTGAAAACAAACATAATTAGATTAAAATGCTTAATTCGACTAAATGAACAGTAACTTTTTAGATCTAAAAAGGAAAAATTTGACAAAGTAAACTGAAAACTTAACTAATCTAAAAAAATAAACTAACATCCAAAATCTGAATGCTTTAGCTTCTATTTATAGAGAGATAGTATGAGAGGTATGAGAGCTTGACCATTTCTAGCCCTTGATCTTAATCGTATTGCGATCTATAAGCCGTTTATCTTGATTGATGCGATGTGTTCCGTGGCCAATTTATATGTTTTGACATAACGTAGCCTCCAATGACACGTGGAATGCCTTTTAATACGAGGTGTGGTCGAGGAGCTTGTAGAGAACACGGGAGAATGTTTTTAGGGTTGTTTTGAGATTTTTTCCAAATTTGGCGTGAAAGAAGCTGTTGTAAGCGGTTAAGACGAAGTATAGTAGCCTCGTGCTTGTTACAAAAAGGTTTTGAGAGAATTGCACATTAAGCCCGTTGTGTTTTCATTCGTCCAAAGTGATAGTGTAATAACTTATCCAAAGTTTACAACTTTTGGCCCTTGTACTTGATAACTTTATTTTTTCTCTATAAACCAGAGATCTTTCTAGACTTAGTCAATATTTAGAGTCCTTTTGGTCCTTTGACTTCAAAACATCCAAAAGAGCCCTTGATATCTTTTGAAAACTTGTCATTATAAATCCTTTGGCTTTAATCTACTTTCTTGTTTCGGGCTGATCCGGCTTTGATATTGGCTCAAATTTCTCTCTTGTACTTGTCTCTTCCGTTTCTTGCCGGTTTTGGCTCGTTTTTGCTCTTTTTGATTTTATTATCCTTTCCTGTACGTTAAGACACAAAAGCACACATATTTCTATCTTTTGGCATGTTTTCTTGGCTTTTATTGGCAAAATCCCGGGTATTTAATGTATACAATTGAACACTTATCAGGCTTGTACTTGTGTTAGATAAGTTTTTAATTGAGTTGTACTTGGCCACTTTAATTTTTATGCGACTATGATTGTATAATCGTCTATACATATTGGCTTTGAAAATGTTTTAAACACTAACAAAACAATGACTTCCACATACAAAATTAAATTTCATCTTTTGTTTGAAGAATCAACTCGATCAGTTTTACTCCCAACAGGAATTAACTACAAAGGACTAGTTAGTTATTGCAAGAAAAAGTTTGGCATCAAAGAGGTAGACGACATTTGTTTGTCCTACGAAGACAATTCTGAAAGAATTGACATAAGTGATAATGAAGACCTACAATGCTGCTTAACAACATTTGGTTTTGTTTATGGGAACGCATGTGTGCCTAAAATATTCATTACACTAACAAAGGTAATTTTTTTCTTCATCTACTAACTTTGTTAAATTCGATCTTAATGTTTCATTATTTTTTGAAAAACCTCATATGGAACTAGAGTCTAGTGAACATAATTGGAAAATAAATAACACATTTAACAATATGCCTAGTCCACCACGTGCACCAGAATGTATTATTCGTAGGGACACCGAAAGGCATAACAATTTATCTCCACATTGTTTTAAAAAAAGGTTATAGATTTGATAATAAAAGAGCTTGTTAGTATGAAATTGGCATAAAAGAAATCAGGGAAGGGTTTGAATATCGCGTAATTAAATCTTGTACTAAACATTATAGTGTACGTTGTGCACAACCAGATTGAAATTGGTGAATTTACACACGTAAGATTAAAGAAACTTGTATTTTTGAAACATCCGCCGTTTATAACATGCACACATGCTCTAGAACACAAATTCTACCAAATCATCGTAATGCTACTAAAAATTTCATTGGTCAATTGCTTACTGAAATACCGAGGGATCATAAAAGGGTTTATAAGCCAAAGGACATACAAAAAGATTTCAACTATAATTAGAATATAGACATTTCTTACAAACAAGCATGGGGGAAATAGCCGCATTAAATATGTTGAACGGTAGCCATGAGAGTTTGTTCATGCAGTTGCCATACTATTTCCCTAACCTAAAGTTGGCAAACGAGGGGACGGTTACTCACATTGAGACATGTGATGAAGGATGTTTTAAGATGTTTTAGCATTCGGTGTAGCAGTAAGGTTTTTGTTACTAATTTTACATACTAATTTTGTTTTAGTCCTATAACTAATGTGTTATATATACAATAGATTCGGAGTTTTGCATCGTATATGCGGCCTTTGATAAAAATTGATGGAGCGCATCTAAAAGGCACATACAAAGGAACAAATTTGCTCGCAGTTGGAATGGACTCAATCAATCATATTATACCACTAGCTACGGGTGTTTCGCAAGGTAAGACGGTTGAAACGTAGTCTTGGTTTCTTACGAAGTTGAAAGAATGCATTGGTGAGGATCCTAACATGGCAATCATATTGGATAGACACTATGTGATTACCATCGCATGTGCCAATGTCTTTCCAACCGCCTTTCATGGGTGTTGTTGTCGTCATTTGATGATGAATTGCAAATTCAGTTCAGACAAACTGAAGGCATGATATTGGAAGACATGCAAAGCTTACACTGTGCCTGAATTTGAGAAATCAATTTCTGGCATTAAAGCACTGAGACCTAAAGCATACAGAAAACTTGAAGCGGCTGGGTTTGAGAAATGGTCAAGAGCTGTTGGTTCCATGATCATTCATACAAATCTTAACAATGATGTGCAGAATCAAGATGCAGGAAAATAAAGACTTTATTGATGATTGAAAGAAAAACCTTTTTGGTGGCTAGAAACCCTAATAACTAATAATGAGAAAAACATAGAGTATTTATACTCTAAAGGGGATCAGCCTTTGTGGGCTTTATCTGGGCTTTTTGTATCTTGGCCCGTTTACATCATTAAACATTAATTAATTAACCAACTAACGAGCTATGAAACACCAATTTTCTTCAAGACCGAACTTCACTTGTTAGACTGTGAAATTATGTTTCTAACAAGAGCGCATTGCCCTGCAAACAGATACAACTACATGACATCAAATTGTGCAGAATCAATAAATGCCTTAACCAAGACAGTTAGAAAGGTTCCAATTACGATGTTAATGGACTACTACCGAGACCTCATACAAAGATGGTATTTTGAGCGTAGGTACACGGGTGAAGGTACTTGTTTTGATGCATTTTTTAAACTGTTATGGATTATAAAGGCTATTGAAAAGGCATAATAATATTAAACTATCATTTATTTTTTAGATGAACCAGCGGT
>BQNB010024646.1:0-20000 GCA_026074375.1 Tanacetum coccineum
TTCTTTAGGTCTGAGTGTTTCTTGTTTCCAACATGTTTCAAATAAGTCGTCATCTGATTCCTAAGCTGAGTTCTTGTAGGAGGTCTATTCCTTATTGCAATAGCTCTTTGTTCTGCATGAAAGGAATTTTGCTCTTTCTTCCACAGTAAACTGCTCTCTCTTCATCTTGAAGTCTTAGTGCTAGAAGTCTATCAGCTTCAATTCTTGCTTTGATGTCATCAAAATCTTGTATAAGAGCGGCATTTGTAGCTTCTTCTTCAGCTAACTTTTTCACTTCTTCTTCTGCTTCCCAATCCTCTTGCACCTTTCTAGCCATCTCTTCATCCCTAGCAAGTTGCTTAAATTTCTTTTCAGCTTCAAGAATACCTTCAGATTCAGTATTAGACTCATCTTCCTTTTCAATTTTCTTTTTCCCTTTATCTTTTAGATCAATCTTTGGAAGAGGCTTTAATGTCAATAATGATCTGGTTGAAGTAGGCATTGGTCTTTCAATATTCTCTACATCCTTCAGTTCAACTCCTTTCTCTTTTTCTCTTAAAACTGCTTTGGCTTGACTCATGTTGAGAAGAACTTGAGCAATAGCTTCATCATCTCTAAATGTTGTAGGAGTAGGTGTTGGAGTTGTTGGAGTAGCACTTTTTCCTTCAGTTTGATCAACAGTACCTTCATCTGGTCTATCGGTACTATCTTTTGATCTGTCAGTACTAACTTTTGATCTGTCAGTACTAACTTTTGATCTGTCAGTACTAACTTTTTCCTTGTCAGTACTAACTACATCTTCAGTACTAACTGCATCTTCAGCACTTTCTTTCTCTTCATACACTACATTTCTTGTCTTCCCCACATCTTGAGCATTCTCAGTATCCATATAATCCAACGTATCATCAGCAAGCTCATCAAATAATGGATCTTTATGGACTGAAGGTTCAACTTTAGCAGATTTCCTCCCCTGTTTGGATACAGACTCCTTTTGCATCCATTTTTTTCAAGGATTTCTTTCCTGCCAATCTTTGCTTCAAGGATACACTCTTCATCCAAGCTCTGTGGTGTGTGATAACAGGTTTGGCTTTCTTTTTAAGCTTCTTGATCTGTGCCTTCAAGTGTTTAATTTCTTTGGCTTGATCTGTAACGTGTGTACACAAAGAGATACAAAGATCATACACACTTTGGAGTGTCATGCCACCCTCATTCTCTGAAAGGGATCTATCACTGGATGACTGACCTCCTTGATTCCCACTTCTGGAATAGAATCAGGAATATGAGTAGTAGGTGAAGGGTCAGACTTAGGCTCAACATGAACTTCACTTGGGTGAGGAGGAAAGGGTGTAGGTTGTGGTTCAGATGGTCTTTCTGATTGTTCACCCTCATCCTCTGTTGGTTGAACCAACATGTTAGAAAAAAGAGGTGTGACTTTCCCTGAAAAATGTTTACCCTTTTTAACAATAAAGGATAAAACTTTATTCGTCAAAGCATTAACAGGAAAATGGTCTAAAGGTACGGGTACATTCATTAGCTGTTTATCCAAAAAGATTGAAATACAACGTGGATACATAACAAACTTTTTCTTTGCGTCTAAGCATACCATCAAAAATTAATTTAGAAAAATTATATTTCTGATTAGATGTTAAGCAAATTACAGAGCAGTCGCAATGTTAGTGGGAATTTGATCCCAAGAGGTGCTTTTTGAACTAATACAATGATTCATTGTATGAAAAAGAAATCTCCATTGGGGTGAAAACAAAGCTTTGTTAAATGTTAAAACAGTTAAGTCCCCCTCATAACCCATGAGTTGAATAACATCAAATATAGCCTGATTTGATAGAGAATCTATCCCATCAGCATCATCAAAAAGAAGATCACTTCTTATTGATGCTTCAGAGATAGACACAGACTTGCCAGCTACTTTGGCAGTAATATACCTAACATTGTTGATTATTTTGGATTTAGCAGACATCCAAAACTGTTCAACAAATGTAATAGAGACTACTGGACATACAGTGAGAGCATTGTGAATGGAGCTTCGCGCAAGAAAATCAATAATCTCATGAAACTCTGCATTCCATCTAGTCTTCTCTAGATAAGCAAACCACTATTGTGTTTAGGGCTCGATTCTAGAAACAGCAATTGTTTGGAGATCGACGGTCAGATGTGAGTAGGATTAGGGCTTGAACGAAGAGTATTTAAGAGAGGATTACGTGAGTGACTTTGCAATTGAGATGGGGTTTAATATAGGTTTAGCAAACCTGAAATCAAAGAAACCATTTCATTTACTATTTATACCCTTGGCAGGGTATTTTTTCTTCAACATCTCTATGCGGTACTATCTTTATTGCCCAACGATACTAACTTTGCTCTGTCAGGTACTAACTTATTGCCAACCAATAGAATATGACTATTTTGCACTGCAGTGCTTTAAGTACCATCTAAAGACTCTTCCCAATGACTCTCTAAAACCCAAACAACTCCATGAAAATCATCACTATGGTCAAGATTCTTCTGCACACTGAACACTTTATACAAACTATACAACAAATCATATTGCCTCCCCTTAACTAATGCAGCTTATGGGTTGATCATCCCAATAGTAACAACCAAGAACTGAAACTTGCTAACATCAAATGCCTTGGTTAAAAGATCAGCTACATTGTCATCAGTGTGTATTTTCAGCACCTGAATAAGTTTCTTCTCATATGCATCCCTTATGAAGTGGTGCCTAATTTCAATATGCTTTGTTTTGGAGTGATATACTGGATTCTTTACAATGCATATTGTGCTTTCATTATCAATGTAGATTCTTTGTTTTTCATGAAAATTGAACCCATAGTTAACATTTGATTTGAATCACAAACTTGCCATAGCATTTGTTGGCAGCAGCAAAATATTTGCTCTGTAGTAGAAGTAGCACAATTGTCTGCTTTTTTGCATTGCTAGGAATAAGGTCTTCTGCCAAGAATTGGAAAACTCCTGTGTGGATTCCTGTCAGATTTACTCCTGCAGAAATCACTATCTGAATAGGCTTCCAGGTCAAATGAGGACACTCTAGGATACCAAAGGTCCCTGTTTTGGTTTGCCCTTTAGATACTAAGATTCTTTAACAGCACTTAGATGGGATGTCTTTTGGGTAACCTGAACATAGAAACATGCCCCAGGACTGCAACATAATATCAGGCCTAGAAGAGTCAAGTACATTAAGAACCATCTTGGATCTTAAAGCTTGTTACATCCAATCTACTTAGCGTCTCATCCTGAACTTTAAAGGCTTTTGGGTTCATATTGGTGTACAGCAGTCTTAACATTACAAAATCAAATTCTTCAGGATTCTGCAAATACTTATCTGACTTATAAGTTTACCATTCTTCTTTCTGTTTGACTTGTAATCCAAGAAAGAATTGTGAGCTCTTCATAGAACTCATCTGAAAATCTACTCTTCATTAATGCCTTAAATTCATCACACCAAGATTTCTTTGTAGAACCAAAAATAATATCATCCACATAAACTTGTACTAATATGATATTATGTTTGTCCTTCTTAATGAAAAGAGTCTTGTCAATAGTTCCTCTTCTGTATCCATTCTTCAACAAGAAAGTAGATAAAGTAGCATACCAGGCTCTAGGAGCTTGGTGTAAACCATAGAGAGCTTTCACTACTTTGTAGACCTTCTTAGGATACTTAGGATCTATAAAACCTGGAGGTTGAGACACATAGACCTCCTCATCAATTTTGCCATACAAGAAGGCACTTTTCACATCCATTTGATAGACTATGAATCCCATGTAAGAGGCAAAGGCTAAAAAGATCCTAATGGCTTCATGCTTGGCCACAATGAGCAAAAACCTCATCATAATCTATCCCTTCCTCTTGCCTATGTCCCTGAGCAACTAACCTTGCCTTATTTCTAACCACAACTCCTCTTTCATCCTTCTTATTTCTGTAAACCCATTTTGTTCCAATTGCCTTCTTCCCATAAGGCAAATCTACAAGAATCCAAACTTTCTGAATCTTGAATTGCAGCAGTTCTTCCTGCATAGCATCAACCCAACTTTCATCTTCAAGTGCTTCAGAGATCTTCTTGGGTCTTTTGGAGACAAGAAACAAGCAATAAACAATGCTGGAAGTCCTTATGATTATTTCTCCTTTGCTTTTGAATATAACTTACAAAAGCATGGGCTCTAGAACTTTTGGTCACTTTGCTTCTTGTTTGAACTGCTGATTGTGGATCTCCAAGAATTAGAGTTGAAGGATGAATAGAGTTAATCCTTGATGTGGGAATAGGACTGACATTCACAACAGGTTCTAAATTTGTGAAGTCAGCCACTGCACCCTCATCCATTCTTTAGTTGAATGGTAAAAAATACCATCAGTATGATTGGCTATAAATTTCCTCAAGTGCAGGTTATTTCTGATTAATTCTGGGTCAGGATTGGTTTGTCAATGATGGATCGACCACCATAGGACTGCTAGTACTAACTGTGTGTGCTTGCGTATTAACTAAGTTAGAATGCTGGCTTTAGCAGTCCCTGCTTGAAGAAGCTCAAATCTCAGTTTTTGAGCAAACTCCTTCCTGAGAGCTTCCGCTCATCATACGCATCGTTCTTGTCTTTTAAAGTCTTTCAAGTCATCCAAAAAGACTTGATCTCCTTTTCTACTGAGGCTTCTCATCTGTCTTTAAATACAGGATGTTTGTTTGTGGTGCACTGCACAGCTTTGCTGTTGATCTCTTGACTGTTGAAGATAAGAAGACCCCTATTGGCAGTAAAGTAGGTCCTATGAGCAGATTCCAGCTTCTTTTCAGAAACACTGCATTATATTATCTTCTGTCCTGCATTGTTTGATTAGTTTCTTGTGGACCGCATGTTGTTAGCTTGATTCTTCTGTTCTCCACAGGTTGACAATTCATTGAATAAGTTAAATATCAAGAATCAAACAGCCAAAGTTGGTTCTTTCCTGCAACATTGGGTTTATTTGGAAAAATGGTTATGTGCAGGTTTCTTCAACTCTTTGGTTTCTAAATTGTATACCCTAAAAGCCTTGCTTTGTAGAGAATACCCAACTAAAAACCCTTCATCTACCTTCCCATCAAACTTGCCCAGGTGGTCAATGGTATTCAAGATGGTCACATGACACCCAAAAGGTCTTATGTAGCTTATGATTGGTATTTTACCAGTTACAAGTTCATAAGGTGTCTTATTATGAGGCTTGGTCACTAATACCTTATTAAGAACTACATGCAGTACTAAATCTGCGCTTCATCTAAAAAGTAGTTAGGTAAAATGAATTTGCTAGCATAGTGCCTAGCAGCCTCAATAAGGGTCATGTTCTTTCTTTTAGCAACTCTATTTTTGTTGTGGAGTTTGGCAATTATGTATTCCCTCTTGATCCCTTTTGGGACCCACAAAAATTCAATAAAATCCTTGTTTTTAAATTATGTACCATTATCACATCTAATAGTTTTAACTTTTTGATTTAATAGATTCTCAATTTGTCTTATAAAGTCCTTAAGGATTCTACTAGTTTCATTCCTTAAGTTCTTAGAAGAACCACCCAACTAAAAACTGCTAAAATCATCAGTGATAACCAGGCAATAAGTCTTATGGTTTAAGCTCCTTACAGATGTATGGTCCAAACAAATCCATATGAAGAAGCTATAAGGAGTGACTAATAGAGCTCACTGATTTGGCCTTATAGGAGGCCTTGTTGGGGTTGTGCTTCCTTTCTGCTCAAGCAACCACAAGTGTGTTTATTGTGAAATAATCTTAGAGGTAAAACTCTGTATAAGGTTGTCCATTCACAAGTTTGTTTAAGTTTTTTAAGTTAACATGACCCAACCTCCTATGCATTTGTTAGATTCACTCACTTGTGGGCCTTTGGCAAATAAACAAGTAAAAACCCTCCTGAAGGTAACATGTTCTATAATTGGAAATAAGTGTTTACATATTGTTTTGTCTAGGGAGTTTAAGTAAGGACTGATTTGCATCAGGTAATTAAATTCAGGAGAAAAACAAAGACATTCAGAGTCAGTGAAAAGAAATTTGTTCGTCTTGTCACATATCTGTGACACAGAAAAGAGATTGAAATGCTGAAGTTCTTTCACAAAGCACACATCCTCAAAATCTAACTTTCCTATTTTTATTTTACCTTTTCCAGTTATGTAACCTTTACTCCTCCCAAAAGCAACAGGGCCACCATTAAAGTCCTTGATTATTCAGCAAGGTAGGCCTTGTTCCGCAGTCATGTGTTGGAACATCACTATCAACAATCCCTTTGTTCTGAAAAGTTCTGTGTGGATAATCTGGACACATCAAAAAAAGAGTAATCCTGCACATTGAATATAAGAGATTAGTTTCTCTTAGGGACCCAAGCCTTTTTAGACTTGGGTCTGCCTAGTGGATCTTAGAAAGTAGCACATTTTCTAGGACTTGATCCACCATTGTATTTGGAGACTTTGTGCCAATAATGTCTTTGTAGTCTCCAATTACAATCTACTGAGGGCTTAATAGTAGTTTCCCTTTTTCCCCCAACAACACTAACTACATTTACCTCAGCAGTATTAACTTTTTGATATGAAAATTTTGTTCTAAGTGATGTTGTTCTATTAAATGACTTTCTAAAAGGTGAAACAGATTTATGAAAGCCATCTTTTGGTCTAGTATTATTCATAATAGGCTTAACAGTATTAACTTTCCTAGCAACATTAATTAGTACTATCTGTTTGTTAAAATTATGCCTAGCAGTATTAATTGTGTTAGTACTGCTAGTTCTAGCAGTATTAACTATGTTAGTACTGCTTTTGGAACAAGCCTATTTTTATGATTTATTCTTTGCACATTGTTCCAAACTGGTTTATCCTTTTGACTAGACTTCTTCCTCATCCTATTATTTAACTCAGCTTGTTTAGCCATCCTTTTTTCATGGAAATCACAATCTCTGATAAGATGACTAAGACTTCCACATACAAAACATGCTTTTGTAGTAAACCCATATCCCAACCCTTTCTTGTCAACTTTAGGATTTTTACTATGTGTGAATTGATTCTTAACAGTTTCCCTAGGAGTTTTTACTTGCTGGTTAGCAAAACTAGGTGTTTCCTGTTCTTCTGTTGGTAGAGACACATGCTCATCTTCACTATCTGATTCATACTCCTCAATGATAGGAGCATCAGACCAAACCTTAGGTTGATTTACTACTTTGGGTTCATTTACAGTTGGTTCAGGCAAAGATTCATGTGTTTCAACACTACAATCTGATTCACAGGTATCAAAGTCACTGGTTTGGGTTTCAGATTCACTAGTTTGAGTCTGTTTTGGACCATATGTAAATTGTGAGTAATCTATTTCAATATCAGGTCCAGATGGCATGTAATTCCCTGTCATGGGTGGGGGTACAACATGCATTCCTTCTGCTGTAACAAACCTATCATACAAAGGCTGATTTTCTAAATCACTTTCCTTATTCATAAATACACTTTGTAAAACTTCATTTTCATAACTCAAGATGCCATCATATCTGTAATCCCCATAACCAAGCCTAAATTTATCATTAGCACTCATCTGTGTATTTAGCAGTTTACCAAGATTTTTAGAAGAGTTGTGCCATTTTTCTACTTTAGCTTTTAAATCTTCTTTTTCTTTTTCAGCTTCTGCCAATAGTTTCTTATGGTATGTAAGGACATTAGTTTTATCATCTAAGTCTATTTTCATAAACCTTATCTTTTCCTCATACCAAAGTTGACCTTGTTGATGAGCAACTAATTGTGCTTCAACTTTCTTTAAAGCTTGAGTATATGCCTGTATTTCTATACTTGCATCACTAAGTTGTGCTCTTTGTTCATCATACAGTTTTTTAAGTTCAGCATAAGACTCTTTACATTCTTTTGAACAAGAAATTACCTCTGTGTCTGAGCCTGAACTGTTGCAAGCCATCAAAGCATAATCTTCTTCTTCTTCTGAGTGACTGGTCCAATCAACACCTTCTCCATCAATAGTCACCAAAGCTTTAGAGTCCTCCTGCTTACCAGATCTTCTCCCATCCTTATTTCCAGAGTTCCAAGCATCTCTCCTCCTACTATCTTGATTTCCCTTGGTTTTCCATCTCTAGCAAAATGTCCTGTCTTGTGACAACTGTAGCACTCGACTTTAGTTTTGTCAAACCCAACTGGTTCCTTGGCATCAAATTGTAGCTTTCTACCTGTCTTTTTGTAGAACTTTTTCATTCTCATTGAAATCATGGCCACCTGCCATTTCAAGTCCATTTCTTCTAAGTCAAATTCATCAAGCTGTTCCAGATCTTCATGATCCAATTGAGGGCAACTGGATTGATTTGCAAGTAAGGAATATGATGAAGCATGTTCATATTGTGAGTTTTGACCAGAAGGATTAGAAACACCATAAGCGGTACTAACATCATTAGTACTGCTAGTGTTCTCAGAGACAAATGCCACATTTTGCGTGCTAGAGGATGATGCAGTAGAGCCTTTAACATCATTCTCAAAGACTCTAAGATTATTATACATATCATCAAAGCTAAGACTGTCCACTCCTGGCTTAGTCCTCATGATTAAGGAAACTTGAGACCAGGCAGAAGGTAGAGACCTAAGGAATTTCTGATTTGCATCCTCAGTGGAGACACCTGCACCATGAATCTCTAGTTGACTCAGAAGACTCTGAAACCTGTCATAGCCTTTATGTAGCCCTTCTAAGTTTGATACAGAGAAGCCTTCAAACTGTTGCTTTAGAATATACTTCTGCATCTTCTTTGATTCCATTTCCACCAAATCTAGATTTAATAGCATCCCATATCTCTTTAGTATCAGTCATTGCAAGATGATCTTCTGGTAAAGCCATAAGCAAAGTTGTCCTTGCTTTTCTTTCTCTTTCTCTGGCTAAGATCTCTTCTGCAGTCCTTGGAGGCAGAACCTTGATTCGACCTTGTGTATCTGTGGAGATTGATACAAGACGATTTCCATTTTGTATAACTTCCCAGATAGGAAAGTTTGTATGGGCTAAATAATGTTTCATTTTCATGGCCCATATGTCATATTCTCCCTTCTTGAGAATAGGAAGTTTGATGGTTGAAATAGTGTGAGGAGTTTGTTGTGTTGGTGTTTGTAATAGTGGTGGTGGTGGTGGTGGAATATCATCTTGGTGATTCCACAGCCATTGTTTACTTTGTAAGGATAGGTTTATACTGTTTTTGTTCTTCGTATTACTCAGAGTTTCTCATACAGCTCTGGATACCACTGTGATCCCAAACTGATCTTGCTTTGCTCCTCGTTTGATGTGAGCCAGACTTGTATATAATACTTAGTACTAGAAGAAACACTACATGAATACTTATTGTAGAAGGCAAAATCTACACAATAAGTATTAAGAAGAATAATGAAACTAAACTTTGATTTCTATTAATCTGCTAATATGATTACTGATTACTAACTATGATGATATGAGTGTATGAGATGAAAATCGCGTGATATCAATATCATCACTCTAATGCCGAGGGTTCCTTTTATAGACCAGGTATAAAACCCTACGCTTCAAAATGCGTAAAAGATAATACCATACATTTCCTACTAGATCCATTTCATATCGTCTTAAGGCGTACTAATAACTATTTTTACTAACGGTACTAACGGTTTGTACTAACGGATACTAACTATCTGAACTTATACTTAACATATATGTAAGCTTTCATACGTTAAAACTATAACACTAGCGGTAAACTAAATATAAACTAACGGTACTAAGTTAGGAATACACAATTCCCAACATTAGTGATCCTCTTAGCAACTAGGGGAACTCCTAAATATCTTATAGGCAAAACACCCTCACTAAATGGCATCTGCACACTGAAATTTCATCTTCACATTAGATGCATGTTGTCAAAAGATAGTCGTATACATTGACTCATACTAGAAATACAATAACTCTGAGAAAAAACATATTCAATTTGAGAAAATAAAAAGCCCATGACATACGAAACTCAATCCAACTTCCTCCTTCTCAAAATGGATGATAAAATCATACACCATGACAAAGCATAAGCAACTTATCGTAAAGAAGAAGATGTAATCATCGGCAAAACATAAGGCTAATATTTTTAAGTTTTTTTTTTTGACAACCAAATGAAACTTAAATCTTCTATCCTTCCTAATGCTAGAAATTTGCCTCTTAATCAATTAAGTATAAGACCTTCCTTACTAAAAAACAGTAAAAAAAGGATAGGGTGATTATCGGATCAACTGTCTCAAACCTCACTTTGCTATTAAAAAAAAACACCCTAAAGTCTCACCTATTAACACAAGAATGACGCACTAATAAGATCCAGTACAATCAAACATCCAAAGGGATCATATCCTTTTAACTAACATCTAAACAACTTCCAACTAACGGTAATCGTATCTTCTAGAAGATTATAATATTTGAGTAATCAAAAATAAATTAAAAACCTAAATAGCACATAATTCTAACTACCCAATGTCCCAATAATAACCCTCATGAAATCTGAGCTAGACTAATGACCTTATCACTTTAATAAGCGATATAACCCGGAATAGAAAGCACTTTGGTTAGCTTCTACAAGATCATCAAGGACAAACTTAAACCTATTGGTTATAACCTTACTAATAGTCTTATAAACTACATTACAACAAGTAATAGGTCTATAATCTGTAACTTTAGCAGGGGTACTGACCTTAGGAATTAATGAGATAAGGGTAGCGTTAAGTTCACCAAGCATTTTAACATCAACAAACAATTCCTAGCTATCAACCCGGCACAGCAAACACATCAGGTCCCATCCACAGACTCTCAAGAATGCTTTAAAAACACTATCGAAGTGTTTCCACCTCTGTCCCTGACGCTTTAGTATCCATCAATCTTTAAGGATAATGGGTCCTCCTTTATTTCATCATCAGTAACCGGCTTAATCATTTCCAAAGAACTGTCAGCATCCAACTTCTTTGTGAATAGATTATCAGCATTATCAATATCAAAGACCTCATCACAAGTACCGAGAAAATTACTAAAGTGAGAGACAAAACGTTCCTATTAAGAACACTGTCCCCCTTGAGCTATACATATACCCCGACTCATCATAAAACCACCTCAATTCTACGTCAACCCTAATTCTCCTTCGATGACACATATGGAAAGTAAGATCAACATTAGAATAGGGCAACCATATGGACCACTCAATTTTCGGCTATCTAAGATTCTGTTTACAGCAATCACTCTTCATCAAATGAGAATGGCCAGCTTCTTTTTAGCATTAGCAATAATTACATTTCCTCATCCCTTAATATAATGTTATCAATCTTTATCAAGAATCATTCCTTTGGAACTCTTGCAACTTAGATTTTGATAAAGAAATTAACCTTGCTCAAAAACCCTATTCCCGTTCTCTGCCTATTTAATCTTCTCAAGTTCTTCTTCATCGACTTCAATCTTTTAACAAGTTTAAAAAACAATTCGCATACCATCTACATCTATATTCCTAGTTGTTGTTTAACCATCGCTCTTTGAAAACCAGACTTTTTAAGGTGGAAGAAAAAATTAACAGTCATAAACCTATATGAGCCTCATAGCTTTTGCACTTCACATCTGGCATACAAAGAAACAGCTGGACAAGATCCAAGACAAACCTCCATGAAGTGAGCTTAAAAAACTAGCAGGCATAAACATAGAATTGAAAGAATTAAATTACCCCTTAATCCTTTCTAACTTCTCTTCTTTGAATGCTAGAGCATTGCGTCGCGGGATTTCTCCTTCTTGGGAAGCCATGTGTAGAACAAAAACCCACACATAATGTTAATACTGTGTCTTCCATATTCAACCTTGTCACACACACAACAAACCCCTAATTCCTTCACCTCTAGACATTCATAATATGCCATTAGTGTTTTCATTAAACTTCAATACACAATAAAATCGCCCCGAAACCTGACCCACGGGATAAATAACCCAACAGTAGGCAATTAATCTTCTACTATATCAGGTACACTCCACAACTTAAGTCTAGCTCTGGAGAATTTTCCGCACCAACTATCCCTCCCCCCCCCAACCAACTCCCACATCTTCCACCCACCACACCACCCCCCCCAAACCCCCAACCAAACCATTTCCCCCACACCTGATCCATAGACACATGCATTTGTCTACTGTCTTTTAAGTACATAACTAGAAAATGCATGATCTGATTAGTTTGTTGCAATAGCTGAACAATCATCACACTAGTATCCCACCCTACAGCTATTCTACATCCCTTACTACTATCATTCAAATTGGAAGCCTAACTCCAACTACCAAACACATCATCACAGACTTTTTTTAACGAACTTCTTCCTGAGCTGAGTTTTAATTATCCCACAAAGACTTATACCATTCTTCCTAATGAACTCCTTGACCTCATTTTGTGTAAGGGTATTACACATACCCTTAACATTCCAAGAGGCGATTTTGATCATCAATTAAAAATTTAGGGTTGGTGCAGTTACACCCTGCATCTAGTTTAAATCACCATCAATCCCATTACTAACTACATTTTTTGCTATGAACTGAGCATTTCCACTCCGGTCTTCAGCAACTTCATCACCAATGCTACATTCACCATCCAACTTGATTTGCTCCAACAACTTCTCAAAGGCCACCTCTCCTACTTTTTCTTTATAATAATCAACCATCTCATCAGTCCAGGTTTCTAACTCATAAATAGTCAAAACCTGTCCTGTTGCAAAGAAGAGCTCAACCTCAATAAGTTGTTTCTTAGTGACCAAACCTTTAATTCTTTCATTTTCATCTCTGTACGCTTCATTATATGCCTTCCCATGAGCTTAATTTCTAGTCATTCCAGTTTCATCCATAAGCCCTTTACACCTATTATCAGCTTTCAAATTTGAATCCATAAAAATATTTTTATTACTATAACTGATCGGCCTTTCCAAATTAGTAATCTTCAATTTTAACCCACCCACATCCATACTCTGAACTATATATCCTGACACTTTTTCTTAAAATACCGTTTTAAATCCTCAGGCCAACTATTCTTTTCTTCATTGTTGACAAAAAGATTATTACTACATATATCATCAATCCTCGCTCTAACAGCTTCCCAATTCAACCTTTCTTCAATCTGAGTTTCATCTGATAATTCAAAGAACATATTCCTAGATCTTATACCATGCGCAACACCACTTGTATCGATACCTTCAACATCCACATCCATCTTGGTTTTACCCCTGATAGTCTGCTCTGCAACTTTAACTTTATCAGTCTGCATGCCATTATTCTTCTTCACCGGGATGTACTGAACATTCTCATTCCTAATAAACCTCTGATCCCTATTACCTCTTCCATTCCTTCCTTCTCTACCTCTCATACCAAACCCACCTCTTTTTGAGCTTTCCCCAACATAATTCCCGCCCCTATTAAAACCACCATTTAAATCATCACACTGTTTCTTAAGAGTTTCATAGTTTTCAGACAAGTTTTAGAGCAAGTTTTATCATTGTATACCTCTGAGTCTGAAAACGCCATTTGAGCCATGTTTGTATGAACTTGTTTTTCTGCCATATCACTCCAGTCAAAGCCTACACCATCTATAGCCAACATTGCCTTTGAGGATGTGTCTTCATTGTTTCCTTGCTTCCTGGTGTTGTCTTGAATTCTGAACTGGCCCTCCTTGCTTCTTGGTGCTCTACATTCCCTGGCAAAGTGTCCCATCTTATGACAGTTGAAACACTCTACCTTTGATTTATCATACCCAGCAGTATCATTAGCATTAATGAAAATTTTCTTGCCTGTCCTCTGATAGTACCTCTTTGCCCTCATACTTAGCAGAGAGAGCTGCCACTTCAAATCTATTGCTTCCAGATCATCTTCATGAATTTAATCTAAATTCTAATGTAGGAGATTAGAACCATTAGGATTCTCAACCATGAAAGCATACACAACATTATCACTGAAGCTAGCAGTGCTAACTTGAGGACTAGCAGTGTTAACATTAGGGCTAGCAGTACTAACTTGAGGACCAGCAGTGTTAACATCATTAGTACTGCTAGTGCTTGGAGCAGTCATAAAGGCCATGTTTTGAGCACCACTACTTGCACCAACAGATTTTATTATATTTTGTTCAACAATTTTGAAGTTGTTATACAAATCATCAATGCTCATTGTTTCAATTTCAGGCTTATTCATCCAGACTACAACATGAGTGTTCCACTCAGGGGGCAAGCTGCTCAAAAAATTTGAATTTAAGTCTTCTTGAGTGATGACCACATGTAACACCCTCAAATTTACAACGCAGCAGAATACAACATTGGGTGCTACTTCATAATATAAGCTCACGAGTCACGGTAAACGACATTCAATTTTTATTAAAAAGATCAGAGTTACAAGGTCCCAATAACTTAATAACAACTCATTTCAAAATAATCCACAACATGTTTAAGTTTCTTTAAAAGAAAACATTTTATCATATATGCAAAGTTCACCAAGTCCACGTCCTTCGATATCCGCATCCCATCCCATCCAAGCTAGCAAGTATATACCTGAGATAAACATGCTAAAAAGTCAACGAAAACGTTGAGTGAATTCATAGAGTTTATAAACAATCCTTTTGAACACAAGCATAGCAAAACATTTAGTTCATAGAACAATCACAACGATGCTAGAGCCACAAACCGAACCTTAACTGTGCCCAACCCGGAGTGATAACACTCCCAATACTAAATACAATATGTCTCCGTATGCCCTCGCAAGGAACACACTCCGGACAGGTCGTTAGGCCAAAATAGATCTATTATTATTGCATTAGCGTCCACCGGTTAGCGGTGATTGACGGTTCATGAAGGAAGGGCCACAACAATACACTCATAGCAATGTTCACATAATAAAATCACCTGTGTTCGATTTTCTAAAACAAGCATGTATCTCCCTCGCGGGTTTTTAAAACATAAAACGATTAAAATGTGAGGCTATGAACTCACCTTTGTTAGGAATAAATCTTCTTATGACTTAACACTGCCAACAGTACTAAAGGAGTTAGTACTGCTAGCACAAAGTTAGTACTGCCAAGGAACTTTTCTTAATCGACTTCGACAACTATGAAAAATTATAATGATGTGACTGTGTGTTTTCTGTGATTTCAACTAATGCCCTAGAGCCTCCTTTTATAGACTAAGGAGTCCTAGTCGGCTTACAATACATTCCTAAGATATCTCAATCTTTTCTAAATACAAACGTAATCTTCTAAATAAATTCTTTAGGTATATCTTGTACATAAAATATCTCAACACTTCATCTTACAGTATTCTTGTTCTCTAAAAAAATCTTTATTCTCTTCTAACTCGTCTTTTCCTCTTGACAGTAAAAAGTCTTCATACAGTTGTAATCCTTCACTGCAGCCACTTACTAACATAAGCAATACTAATGTAGTAACATTAGTACTAGCGATAGTATAATATATATAACAGTAGTAACTTGTATAGCTAATTAGTTCTTAAACTTTTGCTTACTCAGCAGCCTAACTACTTAGCTTATATTTTTAGTTCTTCATCACTGAAGCAGTTTAATTCAACTACAGTAGATATACTTTATGCTATCAGTACTAAATTAAAAAACAGTAGGTAGTAAACTTTTGCGTTAGTGATAACATTATACTGACAAGTACTAACCACTTAGCATAATTTCCATTATGTACCTGAGCAGTAGTAACTTCTAAGAATCCATGAAGTCTTTTATGTCCCAACAGTGTTTATTTAATCATGTATTACTCCCTACATTGCTTCTCTAAGTGTTGTTGCTTTGTTACACTTGTGATGATCTGTGTAATTATTTCCTAAGTCATGAACGAATTACACGAACCCGCCGTCTAATTAGTATTCCGTTAAGGCAACGTACAAGTAAGGTAGCATGAAGACTATTACAAGGCCCCTAAGGGTATACTAAGTGCATGTGAAATATATTAAAAGTGGATCAACCATATGAGGGGGCAAGGTAGTATGAAGACTGTTACCCGATTGTATCATTTCAATACAATCATGCTTTCCTAGACATATCAACAGAGATGCAGACAAAAGCTGGTTTTCTAAGACCTAACATGTACATCCTTCACAAGAAGCAACACCACTAAGATCTACATTCTAGGTTTCATACAATCATACATAAATACAATAGATAGTTTAGCCAAGCATGTTATAGATAAAGCAAGAACATAGATGAATCAAACAACACATAGACATATTGAATGATTAAATAAACCTTACTTGATTAAAACATCAGTTGGAGGAAGTACAATAGGGTTTTTAGGCCCTAAATTCATCCCTAACAGCTGCTAGACGAACTAGGGTTCATACCCTCTTTTTATTCTAAAGTTACACACATAAAACCTTAAATTCGGGTTTGTATATATAGGAAAATCGTTGTGACAGCGTCGCATTTTAATCGTGACATCGTCATAAAAGAGAATATTCTAGATAATGGGTTGGGTTGTGTGCTCTGACGCCGTCATAGAATCTTGTAACGCCGTCTTAGTCTTTGTTGTGACGGCGTCACGTTGTATCTGTGACGCCGTCTCTAGCCGCTGAGAACATTATCTTGATAGATGTTGGTGTAGGTCCGTAGTCTTGTCCGTTTCTTCTCCAAATGAGCCTAAGTCACATGTAATTCTTCCAAATGCCCTCCAAATGCAAAATACCTAAAAAGGAACAATTAAGTACCTATTTTGGGCATAAACACACGATTTAGGGGGTTAAACGACCCTTAAAAAGTGTATAAAATGACACCTCGTCAAATACCCCTACACTTAAGATTTGCTTGTCCTCAAGCAAATGGGCTTTTCTATCTAGACAATAACAATATGAGGAGTCATTTTACCTACTCTATAAAAGTATTTTACAACACAACCTTCTAGACCTCGTAATTAAAAGCACGGAAAGTATACACTTGCACCTCACATAATTGTTTGGGATTTTCTCTTTCACTCGGGTGTATAATAAATTATAACATAAGGGGGAAACAGAAAATCAACACTCATTACCTGTCATAGCATATAAATTACCATAAGCTTGGTAAAGGATCAAACCTCCACCGCTAGGTGCAAGCATTATTCATTACTATCTAAGAGGTCTTTTAAAGGGTTGTGGGGTGTAGGTGTAAGATAACATATAATGGAAACGGAAACAGATATGATACATTTGGGTGGCTTTGGGTGAATTTAGAGTAGAAGGGTTAGCTAATTATTTACACGAATACACTTTGGTATGGTTGCTAAGCCAAGACTCAGACGAAGATCTACAAACTTTACACAACTCTACATCAATCTCTTTATTTTTCTTTTCTCATTTTTTTAATAACATAATACATCACATGGGATTTACAACACGTACCCCTACACTTGAGCTTTTACATGCTCGATATTTACAATCTATCTAATGACCCGATTTGAGGTGGATCAAAATAACATGGAGATCATATAACAAATATATGGGGGTATTGACTTAACTTTTCTTCCCTATTCTTCTGCGAAATAAATACTACCATGAATCCCAATTCATCCTAAAACTGTATTTACATGGATAGAACTTAGCAACGTGTACTCATTATTAACTTAAGTTAAAACACATAATTTACTAAAGGTGAGTACATACTAGGTAGGTTTAGGGCCGATTTGGGTATTTAACGATTGGTTTTAAGGGTGACCAATGCTCTTCATAATAATCTTGTAATTCACCAGAAGAAAATTATCGGAGACCGTGGAAAAAATGATGGATTGGAAGGTTGTACTAGGGGTATCCTACACGAATAATGAGTGCATGGAAAGGGTGTGGGATAGTTATATTATGGTGGTGACCATTGATCGGTCTTTTTGGTTTATATAACTAAAATAATATATAATGTAAATAGTTATAAGGATAAGATTCAACAATAAGAGAGATAAGTATTCCGTAAGGCTTTTAAAGAGACTTCACTTTTATCCAAAGCAAAACCCTAAAAAAAAAAACCTCCCGGGTCGTTTCCCAACGAGGCGTGAATTGAGAATCGGTCGAGTTCGTGATCGCGTTTTTGAATGATTTTAAAGTTTGTGGGTTTGGATTCTAATTCTACAATTCAAAATGCACAAATAAGTAAAAGAAACCCTAAAACGAAAGCAATTTAAGCTAAAACACTAAAAATGAGAACGGGATTCTAATCCCGTTCTTTAAAAATCGAAATTCTAAAATTTTAACCCTACGGATGCAAATTTAATTTTCCTAGGTCCTAAATGATAAAAGAAAATTTTCTAAAAAAGAATTAATTTTTTGAACTTTTTTATAATTTATTCTGATTTAAAAACGATTTTACTGAAATTAAATGATTAAAAATACTAAACTAATTATAAAAATTATGAAAAAAAATTAGCAAAAGTAGCTTGAGCAAAGTTTATCCTAACAAAAATAAGCTGGGTAAAACAGCTTATCAAAATAAGTTGTTAAAAATCAAAAACAGCTTATAAGCAAAACGGGCTAAAATGGTTATAAAAGATTAATTAGTGCAAAAGAAAACGGAAAAGACCCAAGGGCATAGTGGTGTTGGGTGTGTGTGTTAAAACGTTTGGTGAGTGGGGTTGAGGTCCCGAGTTCGAGCCCTGCTCACTTGGGGCTTCCCCTACTCCCAAATGTTTTTATTTGCCATTTTTTACAACTTTTTAAATAAGCAAAAAATAAGCAACTTTTGTGAAAACAAAATTTTTAAAACTTAGAAATAAGCTCAAAAAGTAACAGAATGCTAAACTTAAATGGCTAACTGTTAAGCAATTTCAAACACAATAAGTAATTACAAAGCACAAATAAGCTAAAAACAGGTAATAAGCTATATCTAATAAGCATTAATGAAACAAAATTTAAGCTTTAACAAATGAGGCTTAAAAGTGAAGAAATTTCCTAAAAAGCTTATTTTAAACAAAATTTTAGACTAGAAATGCTAACGAGCTCAAATAAGCTTTAACCTAAATAAAATAAGCTAAAACTAACCTAATAAGCACTAGGAACAAAATTAAGCTAAGAAAATCAGACATATAAGCTCAGAAAAGGCAAATAAGCCATAAGCTAAAAATGACAATCACACAGCCTAAAGGGGGATTTTTTGGCTTAATTTTAAGCTCTAAGATGGAACCTTATGACTATATGGCTTATACTACAAAAATCCTTATCCAATAGGCTATCTAGATCAGCAAAGAAAAAGAGGTTTGAAACATAATTAAGCTACTAAAAGGCTTATGGAAAAGGGCTGGTCACACAGCAAGCATTCTTTTTGATTTTTTTCTTAAAAGACAAGTGACACTATGCAGCCTTATAAATAAGCTAGGAAATAAGCTCCAAAATGAAAAATAAGATAAAACAGATGGAGTTTGACCTCCAATGGGCTTATGCTCAAAAATTAAGGAGCTAAAAACAATTTTAAGGAACCTAAATTTGAAAATAAAAAGGGACTTTTTACTTAGAAAATGAAATGACAGATTTTGACTAACACAAAAGTAAACTAAAAAGACACTATACTACTGCATTTTGACACTAATAACAACACAAAAACAACTCTTTAAAGATGTAAAAAAATTCTTAATTAAATAAGCTTTGTAAGACTGTTTTGAACCCACAGTTTCACACATCAATTAGCTAAAACCTAAAAACAAACTTTCAAACCTTAAAACCTTTTTAAAAACATATTAAAACACTTAAGAAGGGCTTGTTAAAGTTGACTTAGTGACTCAAATGGTTTTTAACACAGTTTGACCCGTTTTACTCTCTAAACCAAACACCCCTTTAGGTTTTTAAAAGCCACTTTTTTAGATATTTTTAAAGATTTAAGCACTGAATTTTGAAAACAGATGGTTAATAAGCTATGTAAAGCACAAATAAGAAACTTTCAACAAGAGATAAGCACTTTAAATAAGCAAATAAGGCTAAGCAGTTTATAAGCTAAAATAGACAGTTTTAAAGAAAAACTTAACTAAAGGACATATAAGCAATAAA